>VDFB02141103.1:42994-88441 GCA_007258455.2 Sequoia sempervirens
AATATGTTGTGGAGGACTGAGAAGCCCAAGATGACGTATTAGTCCTGCTGCTATTTTTCGGGGCAAATACGGAGTCTTCGAATCTCATAACAAAATCCTGAAGAATCTCTGAAAAATACCCCGTGGAGGACTAAGACACCCAAGGTGGCATATTAGTCCTGTTCTGAATTTATGAAAACTTCTAAAGTGATCCCGAGCTCCAAGGTTTGCACTTGCTTCTCCCCAAATTTGAGGTCCTAAAACTTCTAGATCTGGCCTGTAGGTGAGTTTTCGTGAAGATGACAACTTTGTAATGCAACCTTACAACTTTTACAACTTTGCACTTTAAAGGATTTTGAAGTCTTCAACCTAGATCTACAAATACAACCATACAAGTGGGAAAAACTTGTTGATTGTTAGGGAATAGAAGTTTTCCTTGGTCAAACCCCTTATAGGTAATTAAACCAAATGATGAAATGAATCATGAAACATGAAATATGTAAATGATATCACCTTGTATGATGTCTTGTGAAGCAAATCTGCAATCTACTATGTAGTGGCCTTAAAGAATGTAGATATTGGATCCTTGGATATGATGTGAACAATAGTTGTAAATGGATCTTCAATGCTACATCCACAATCTTGGCTCAACAACATGAATGGATGCACTAAGCCCTTGACATGATGCTTGAATCTTGATGATGGCTTCAAATGCTTGATGAAATTCTCTTGAATGCATAAACTTTCCTTAGGAATGAATACTTGAATGCTTGTTATCTTTTTATATATGAAAAATGAGTACAGGAACATTGTATTTATACTTATTATGCTTAATAACCCGAAATTACACCACAACAAGCCAACATATGAAATCATTAAATAAAGGAGGCAAAATCCCACCCAAATTTGAAATTGAATCCAACAAATAAGCCAAGGAGGACTAAGATTCCCTAGGTGGCGTCTTAGTCTGAAAGTTCAATTCTTGGGGAACATACTCCAAAAAGGGATCTTTTTAAGTAGTTTGAAAATTAGGGTCCTAAGACCCATGTGTTGGAATAGTGTGCCTCAATCTCACAGGCTAAAACCTCTGAAAGAGAAAATTCAGTGTGACACCCTTATTGTCTGGCCGACTAGTAGTTGTGCAACCTTGTGGAATGTTCAGGTTGCCGAAACCTTGTTACTGTCATGCCGACTGAAGCTATCACTGTGACTTGTGGTGTTCGGTGTAACCCTCTGCCGAGTGGGTTGGTCTATCCGACAGTTTGATTCCTAGTGGATGTCGGGGAGACTCTTTGCCGAAAGGTTTGATTTCGGTATGAAGTCTTAGCGATGTGAGATGTCTCGCTGACAGTGTTACACTCAAAGTCATCGGGGAGGGACTTGAATACTCGGTAAGAGCTCTTGGCGATGGGTGTTTGTCTTGCCAATGAGTTAGCTATTGTCGGTTTGACTCATTGCGAAAGGTGGTCTCGGGGTAACATGGAAGCCTCAGTAAGAACTCTTGCCGACAGTTGGTTCTCTCGCCGATGGGTATGAACATCGGTATGACCTCTTGGTGAAAGTGGTAAGTCTCACCGACGGTAGGACATTTCAGTGTACCATGAAGGCTTCGGTATGATCTCTTGGACAATAGCGATTGTCTCGCTGATGGGAATGTTGATGTCTATGTGACTTTGGAACTTTGGTATGACCTCTCACCGAATAGCGATTGTCTTGGTGACAAGGGGAAGTCCGAGCAATAGTTTATGAACTCGGTATAATGTCTTGCCGATGGTGAGGACTCTTGGCGATAACTACAATCAGGTCTTGTGGCATCGGGGAGACATGGTTAGTGTCTCGCCAACATGCGAACACAGGTTGAACATTGTTGAATGATTGGAAGACTATCCTATGTGGTGTGGCTTCTACCAATCAGAGAAGCCGAATGGGAACCATTGGAAGTTAGTCTATTGTGGCCATTCTGTGAGGAAGTTCAACAGACAGGGACAACATGGATATACTCTGCAATTGCAGATGATGTTTAGTTCGATCAACAATTGGATGATTAGTGGGATGAACAGTTCGATGTGTGATCAGTGTTTGTGAATTCAATTCTGAGAGGATTATATCTTGAATGTTCTGTACAAGGTTGATCAAGGATTATGCTATTGTAATTTCACATCAGAAAGATAAGTCTGATCTTTGTATGTAATTTCCATTACTATAATACAAAGGGGCTTTTCTTGGTTTGTTTGTATTTACCATAAAAATATATAGTTTATTAGGCTTGTGGATGCAAAATAGGGCCAATTAAGCCATAAAGAAGCATAAATAAAGAAAGGAAAACCCAATCAAGTGTGAAAATGCAAGGGTATGCATTTTGCTATACTACAAGTAACAAGGTTGCACTAAGAACTGAGAAAATGGAAAATGCAAAAGAATAATGCTAATGTATGCCCCTACTTTAAAGAAATTTCTAAACATTGTACTCTGAGCAATTACTTTAATGTAGCCAATGAAAAATGATAATAAAAAGACATGAGAGCCAACTTGGAAATCCCTATGCCAATTCATATGTTTCCAAGTAAAGGTGCATCATGTGAGAGAAAAGGAAAAGAAAGGGGTTGCCCCTAAAATGAAAACACCAAACACATAAGGGATCTATGGATTTGGGGTCAATATGTTATTTGTTACATTTATATTAGAGAGCTCAGAACTATCATCATCCCCCAAATACACATAGAATTGGAAGAATGACACAAAGAGAGTGAAAAAAAAGAAAAATATTTTGGGTCAACATGGAAGAAAGACGAATGTCTCGACTCTTTGCACAATCCCCAAAAGGAAAACACAAGAAAAAAGATAAAAAGATAAAATGAAAAGGAGAAAGAAAGAAAGCCTTTTGGGTCGACGTGGATGAGACATGAATGTATCAATGCCTTGTGTCATCCCTAAAAGGAAAACACAAGAAAAATGAAAAAGATATAAAGAAAAGGAAAAGGAAAAGGAAAAAAAAAGCCTTTTGTGTCAACATGGAATAGACATAGGGTGTCTTGACACCTTGCATTATCCCCAAAAGGAAAAAAGCAAGACAAATGAAAAAGATATAAAGAAAAGGAAAAGGAAAAAGAAAAATATTTTTGGGTCAACATGGAAGAAACATAGGGTGTCTTGACGCCTTGTGCCATCCCCAAAAGGAAAATGAAAAAGGATAAAAAGATAAAAAGAAAGTGAAAGAGATACATGACATAGAGAAGAATAAATGTACAAATAGAGGAATGTCACAAAGAGAGAGAAAATCAAACAAAACATTACAGGGGGTGACATTATGCACATGCAATCTCACAAAAAGGAAAATGAAAAGGAAATAAGGAAGAAGGCTAGTAAGGAAAATGTGATTCAACCTATGAGCAGGTCATCCACCTCCCATTCTCAGTCTGTATAAGTGGAAGGTGAACAACAAACCTAAGGGACAATGACAAATGCATTACTAGGACAAGGCTATCAATTTCTTGTCCCCACTGAGGGAGAGACATGAATGAGCTGAGGTAGGTGATGGGAAAGGTCATGTAATAGTGAATAGAATATTCTACAACTATTACATGACAAGGGGTGAAACACTATTAGACTTATGCAATCACTCGATGGAAATCATTGCCATCGAAGTGAAAGTTTTGCAATATTAACTAGAATGCACGACACTCATCGGTACTTTGTCTGAGAATTTGATGATATGCACAATGTGGGACTTTTGCATCTTTAGGATATAGTACTAATCTATTCATAGGCTATAATGTTATTATTTCTTTGTTCAAAAGAAATTGTAGTATCCTTTCACTTTCAGGTAGTGGGCGAGGAGACTTTAGTTTTTGTAATTTATAAGGCCTCTTACGTTTGATAGATTCACCAACTTCTGTAGATGGGATTAGGGTAGGAGGTCCTAAGATAATCTTTTCTTTATCCTTGTTATTGTTATGATCTATTGGTTGTTCTTTAGTAATAAGGACATTCATATCAGGAGGAGAATCAAAGCTCACCATACCATCACCATGAAGTCTTAGATATTCTTGAGGGGGTTTTATATTATGAGAGGGATCTTGATATCCTAATCCCTTTGTGTTTTCATCTGTTTGTATTTTCTCTAGGAGTTGATGCATTTCATGCTCACTTGTTGTATCACATCCTTGTTTACTCAAGATTGTGAATCCTTTTCCATATGTTTCTTCAAGATTGATGGGAGTGTTTGTTACTTTGTTATCAAAAAATGGTTGAGTTTTTGCTTGTCTAAAGGAACTAGATTCACCTGTTGTAGGGATCTTAGGGTCAACTTTTTTTTCAAGATGTAATTAAAAAAACATCTCAAGAGGTGGTATTGTAGGAAGATCTTGTTGTTTCATGGATAGATAGAAGGATGCATTAGCTTCAAGGTTGTCAAGACAATCATTTAGGAACCTATTCATGTTTTCATCATCTTCTCCAATGATGTCAACATCATGAGGAGGACATGCATTAGGAGTTGAGTGAGCATGAGTGAATTCAATGTCATTAGGGTCATTTCCAAAAGCACAACTTGACACATCCACTAAGGACTTTAATGACATCCAAAGCTTGTTAAAACACATATCCATAATGCAAATTTTATATTCTAAACTATGCAACAATGTTGTAAATGCAATTTTGATTTTAAGCAATGCACAAGATAAATGAATTTAATCTAAATGCATTGAATTGGATGAAACATAAAGTCTGCAAATTAAAATAGAGATATAACAACAAAAAACATAAACTCAGAAAATAAAGCTTAAATAATAGAAAATGTAGTAAAAAATATGCAAAGGGACTAATTTTTCCTAGGTGGTGAATGAGTCCAGGTACTGATTTTTTTGAAAATTTTCAAAATTTTTGAATTCAATTTTATGCTTTTTATGTTTTCTAATGCAAATCTAAGATGCAAATGCAAAATTTTACTGATTTTTTATGAAAGGAGATTGAAATATTGCAATAGGGTTGTCCTAGGGATTGAATGATACCTAATGAGGGCTTCACCACCAAGTGTAAACTTGGAAAAGAAAATGAAATGGAAAACATAGTGTGAAATGAAAGCTAACTCTAAATGACCTATGAAAGTGAACAAAATGTAATAGAAAGCTATGAAACTGAAAGTGTGCACCTGGAAGACTAAGGCAAATCAATCCACTTCTACTTTTCTAGAAGTTCAGAACTAGATTATGTGATTCTCGGTCTTCTATACTCTTTTTGACTAGTTTCCAGATCTAAAACTACAAAATTCCACCTATAGACCTTCTCCAAGCTTCTCCAAGACTTGATGATAACTTTAGGGATTTTGAGGACTTGACAAATTTTCTCCAACTTTGCTTCTTGATAAATTTGCAACCTAGCACTACAAATCACACACAAGAAGAGGGAAAAATGTTGTGGGGGTTAGTGAATAGGGGTTTTCCTTGGTCAAACCCCTTGTTGGTAATTAAACCTTGAAATGAAAGTAAATATAAAAGAATAATGATGAATGAACAAATTGTAATGTTGCAACTCACCAAACCCTTGCAATAAGGTACTACAATTATGCTTGAAATGGCTGCAATGGATGTGGTTCTTGACTCTAGCGTGAAGGAGATGGATCCTGCTTGAAACATTTACTTGGATCATGAAATATACATCACAAAAGTTAGCACAATAACAAACATGAATAATGCAATATTTGACATGATGAGTGACACTTGAAGAATGCTCTTGAATGCTTGATAATCTTCCCTTGAAATTCCTTGAATGCTCTTGTGAATGCTTAATGATTTTGGGAACTCTCTTGAATTCTAGGTGTTGAATACTTGAATGCTTGACCTGTCACTTGATTGCTTGTTAGGAGGAAAATGAGTGAAATAACCTTGTATTTATACTCATTTATGTAAGAATTCCTGAAATTACAACACTACAAGCTGACATTTGATCTAGGAGAATAAAATCCCACCAAAAATTTGAATTAAATTTGAATTTTGGGCACACGGGACTCATTCACCTGAGGTTGTGAATGAGTCCCAACATGCATGATTTATGGGACCAAAAATGAAAAATGCTTAGAAATGTGTGAAACCTCCATCGGGTCCAAAAAGACCTAGGTGGGACTCATTTTCCCAAGGTGGTGAATGAGTCCTAGACACTAAATATGGAGCACACATGCTAGGAATGCCTAAATTATGATTGATCAATGATTGGTGTCAGGATTATCCTTGAAAAGATGCAATAAATGAGGCTTGTGGATGCAAAATAGGGCCAATTAAAGCGTAAGAAAGCCCAATTATTAATGATAAGCCTAGAAGAATGTGAAAGTGTGTTACAACACTTTACAACACTCCAAATAAGGCTATATTAAGGTTGCTTATGATTAAAATGCTTATCTTATTTGATAAAACCCTAGAAAAGTGTGAAAGTGTGTTACAACACTTTACAACACTCCAAATAAGGCTATATTAAGGTTGATTATGATTAAAATGCTTATCTTATTTGATAAAACCCTAGAAAAGTGTGAAAGTGTGTTACAACACTTCACAACACTTTTGCAAGGAACCATTGAAATCCCATTAGTTCACAAGGGCCCAAGACATGATTTGAATGTGTTATCCACATTAAAACACTAAATCAAGGCAACATTAAGCCAAAATCATGAGGGCCCAAACAAGTTAGAAAAAGTAGAAGGGTTACATTTTCGGTGACTCCAATATTATTATATTATATTATATCAATATATTATACATGATATATAATATATATTATTATAATACGTATATTGTAATAATATATAATGTAGTGTAGGAAAATGCATACCCTTGCATTTTCACACTTGTTTGGGCTTTCCTTGCTTTGTTTATCCTTGTTTATGTCTTAATTGGTGGGTGAAGCCACAATAGTGGTTTACAATTGAAGTGAGGAAGGAAAACTAACAAAAAATGAATGCATGGCAAAAAATTTGATTTTAGGGGTTCGTACGAACCTATTGGTTTGACCGAACCCATTAGGGGTTCACTAGAACCTGGGTTCCGCCGAACCCTTTAAATTCTTTCCCGCCAAAAAAGACAACAAAACCCCTTATAGAAGGTGGTTCGAATGAACCAGGGTTCGAACGAACCCCTAGGGGTTCACTCGAACCCCTAGTGGTTTGTTCGAACCCCCTTATTCCTCATCCCCCGCCTGAAACACAAAAAAAACCCAGATTTTGGCACTTCGGAGCTCGGGTTGAGGATGAAAATGGAGGAATCTTCACAAACCCAACTAGAATCAAGTAGTCCTTAGAACGAGCTATCCAATGAATATAATTTCAATATGTTTTATTTTTATTATGCATTTGTTTTTTTAGTTTTATTAAACATAGGTTTTTCATTGAAAATGAAGGTTTATGTTTTGCACATGTGGAAAAATAGCAAATTATCAAAAAAAAATTTAAAATATGAGTGCAGCAGATATTGAAGTCCTTGACCCAAAAAAATAAAATTGAATTTTGATATATACAAAAAAATTTATGCGTTATACGGTTGTGCTATGTATGAATTGTAATTGGTTTGACTTCAAAACTTGATTAAAGAAAAAATATTCAATAAAAAATTGTCTAACCAAGTGGAAGCACTAGATATCGGAGTTACAAATCTAAATTCGAAAGAATTAGAATTTTATCCTTCATGGAAGAAAATTTATGCATTATACGGTGTGCGTCACTTTTTAAAAATGTTGTTTTTTGAAAAAAACCAATTTTCATGGGAGATGGAAAAAGAAGTGCAATCTGATTCCAAAAATTTTGAAAAAAATATTTTTAAAATCTACAATAAAAATGTGACGAGACTCTTGTTTGCATCATCTTCAAATTCTTCACGGTTTAGCCACTATAGGTGCTCGAATGTGAAGATTTAGTTAAAAATAATAATTTCAATGTCCAGTTTGGCCAAAAATTGTAAACCACTATTGTGGGATCACCCTGGTCCTATTTTGCATCCACAAGCTCAATGAACTATATCTTTTTCTGGCTAATCCTAAAAAACATGAATGGATAAATGATAATTTAATGATTCTGGTTGTGTGTCCCTAATTTTTGGGTCAAGAATAAGACGCAACCTAGGGCGTCTTTGTCTCCCAAAAGTCTTGGGACCCTAATTTCAAGTGTGCCTTAATTGGGCCCCTTTTTGGAGTCTATGCCCCGAGTTTCATGCCTCGGGACTAAGATGCCACCTAGGTCATTTTAGTCCCCCTTAAGGTATTTTTGGGATTTAATTTCAAATTCTGGTCGGCTTTAGCCTCCTTTAATTAATGAATTCATATGTCATCTTGGTGTAGTGTAATTTTGTGATATTTAGCATGTATAAGTATAAATACAAGGTTCCTTCTGTCATTTTCTTATAAGAAGATACCTAAGAAATCTAAGCATCCAAACATTCAAGTATTTGAGCATTCAAGATCAATTCATTAAACATTTGGAGCCATCATCAAGATTCAATCATCATATCAAGGAGATTATTGAATCATGATTTTTATTGTGCTAACATTTGTGATGTAAGTTTTATGATTCAAGCAAGTGTTTTATGCAAGATTTGCATCCTTAAAGAAAGAGTCAAGAACCACATCCATTGCAGCCATTTCAAGCATATTTGCAGCACCTTATTGCAAGGGTTTGGTGAGTTGCAACATATTACTTTTTTCATTCATCATTTCCCTCCTTCATTTCATTTCATTTCAAGGTTTAATTAACAAGGGGTTTGACAAAGGAAAACCCCCATTTACTAAAAATCAACAAGTTGTTCCTCTCTTTTTTGTGTTTGATGATTTAGGTTGAAGAATTGAAGATCATTTGAGGTGAAAAGTTTCATTGAAAAGTTTCCATCTTCATGGAAACTCACCTATAGGAAAGATCCAAAAAATTTAGAACCTGAGATTAGAGAAGAAGGAAGTACAAATCTTGAGCCTCAGGACCACATTCAAAGATTCCAAAAATTCAAGATGGGACTAAGTTGCCACCTAGGGCATCTTAGTCCTCCTAAAGTTATTTTGCAAAAAATCTTCATGATCCGATTCCAACATCCAAAGATTCCCCATCTATCCCAAAAAATAGCAATGAGACTAAGACAATAGTAAGGGAATCTTATTCCTCCATAACACTTTTTTATAGAAATTTTGAATTTCTAGAATCCTTGTTGCATTTGCAAAATTCCTTGGTACACACATCATAACTTCTTGTTGCATAATTTCATCATTTGCATCCTTCATTTAGGTTGCATTACTAGGTTTTGTAGGTTGAATGTTAAAGTGTCTTTTCCAAGCTTTTGCTTGGTGGTGAATCCCTTCCTAGGTCTTCCTTGTTGAGAATTGACTCACCTTTAAGGTTTATAGTCAATCCAATTAGGGTGCCTAGGACATTATTGAGTGGCCTAGAGAGAATAGGAGTGGGCATTTTACATACCATTTTCCCATTTTCCCTATGGTTCATATAATATCACAATTTATTATATTATATGATATATAATATCATATATTACTCATATAATATAATATTATAAGTAATATATATTTTACTGTTAAAAATTGTACTCCCTTTTAGATGAAAGTACATTTCATGCTTTTTTTGGAACCTACTTGAGTGACCCTTTCATCAATGCATTTCAACATTCCTAATCATGCCCTAATTTCCAAAATTATGTATTTTGTGGCCCATTTAACCATTTATCAAGAAGTAAAACGTACGAAATCAAAGTAAAAATTTAATAGTTTTCTCCCATCACTTTACACCCTAGAAAATAGGGCTTAGAAAAGGGTATGTTGGGTGACCTTGTCCCCTTATTTTGGCTCCAATTTTAATATGTCAGCTATCGGGATTTAATTGTTGAGAAATCAAATCAATTTCCTATAAATACCTAGTAATTTCACCATTTGAAGAGAGGATAGGAATAATAAGAAAAAGATTATTGTTACAAGTTCATTTTACCAAAATACATTTGAATTTGCAAGTTTTCAAGCATTTTTTAGATTTGATCAAGACTTGTCCAAATGATTTGGAGTTTGATGCCAATGGAAGGACATGGTGGAATCTATGTTTGGAAAGTTCTCTTGGCCATTTTCTATAACCTAATGACTTTTTTTTAGAATTTTGACTCATCTTCAAGATTCATAGTACTTGCTGCCCAAAGCAAGGTATCATTGTGTTTCAAATTTTCCTAAGGGATTCATAGACTTTCTCTTAAGTGGATCTTATCATTTTGATTTAGGAATCACCTAATGAATTGTTTTTAGAATTTTGACTCATCTTCAAGATTCATAGTACTTGCTTCCCAAAGCAAGGTATCATTGTGTTTCAGATTTTCCTAAGGGATTCATAGACTTTCTCTTAGGTGGATCTTATCATTTTGATTTAGGAATCCTTCTCTCACAAAATTTAGTAGGGTTTGATGCATTTTATCTCATTACAATCTTAGATGCACTTAAGTTCAGGAGTACAAAAATTTTATCAATCAATTTATTGGCTATTTGTGAAGGTAGAAATACCAAAATAGCAATTTGACTGAGGAAAATTATTATATAGCCAGCCCCATCTCTTTTCCAAATTTGTGTAGCTTTATATCTGAAGGTGGAGATCACAATGTTGGAAAATAGAGAGAAAATAAAGAGCTACTAGAATAATTTTTTAAATTCATTAAAAGCTAACTCAAACATAGGCACCTTGGGTAGGCTTGTCCAACAAATTCAAGCTAACATTTATATGACAAGTCCTTAGAAATTTTCTCTTTCTAGATCTACTATTGAAATTTGGTTTTACAGTTTCTTTGCTACAAAAAGGTTACAATTTCAAATTAGGTCACATATTTTCATTAAGTCAATGAAAGAAAATTAATTTCAATCAATCTTCAATATATTAAAGGATGATATCTAAGGCTGCTTGAATCTCCTTTTAGGTTGTAAGTCAATATAATCCCCTTTTCTAATTTTCATCTAACATTCTTTGAAAAAGATTGATGATAGTGATCTATGCATTAGACCTATGATCCATTTTTCAAATTTTTTTTTGGGTGAACTCAATGTTTTGAACATCACTTAAATCTCCTAGTTTTCAACATTGTTTGGATTTGAAACAGTGAGCAAATTTATTGTCAAAATTTTAGACATCATAGCCTTTTGTTTGTAAAAGTTATTTTTATTTGAAAGAAAAAGTGTGATTTTACATAGTTTGGTGCAAATGTTTGAAAATTTGTTTCATTTTAGTGCTGAAAATTATCAAATCTGTAGGTAAATTATTTGTTTTTTCTAAAACATTACCAAATTAGGTTAAATTATCTTTATTTTTACAAAATTTGAAAACCCTATTTTGTTACACTATAATTATAATTTTAAAATTTATCAAGACAACAACAAATTTAATGCCAATAGTGGTATGGTGTGATGGTTAAGTTTTTGTGTTGTTGTTCTTTCCATCAAAGTTCAAACCCCATTGGGGTGCTATTGTTGAGTGCTTCTGTTGGGGATGAGGCCCCCAATTTGTGACCTCACCAGTTGATAGCTCTAGGCCAAAAGCCTTTACACCTCTTTTAAAAATACAAATTTAGTTTTAGATATGAACTAGAACACTATAAAACATCAATTACCTATCCATGGTGTCTCGGGGCCTAAAGTTTCAAAAAAATTCCTAGCCAAGGAAGGGAACCCTAGGTGGCCTTGTCTAGCTAAATTTGGTTCATATTTTAGGTGCAGACTCATATCTGAACATGTCATTCTGCAAATTTGGGATTTAATTTATAGATCTATGTTTGTAACAAGTTTGTAGGTCTATTTTTAACTCTAATTTTTAGTAGAAAACATAAACATAGTTTAAATTTAGAAAATGATGATTAATATTGGAGAAAGTATAGTAATATGATCATGTCAAATCTCTTTCTACAAATGAGTTATAAACCTATTAATCCTTTTATTCATCATGACTTTGATATATTAGATGATTCCCTTGAAGACTTCATCTCACCTAGATCATCCACTATGGCTTCTAACATTCCAACACACCAATGAACAATTAACACAATTAAACCTCAACTTATCATTTATCCCCCCACAAAACAACCTCAAACTCAAACAAAACTTGTTCTTATCACATGACCATTGTAAAATAAACTCAAAACATCAGGTCACATCGTGAATTTTGCAAGGTAATAAAGAAACATAACCAATCAAACAATGTATGGAAAATAACATTATCATGTTGTGGCTTATACATATAACACAATAAATAAAAAGATAACAAAATAAACACGAGTCATTCCTTTGTTGATACCACTCCCACAACCTATCTTACCTAATGCACCTTGTTTACCTCAACCTAGTAGTAAGGAGTATGATCTTATGGAGAAACTTCATGCTACTCCTGCTAAGATCTCTTTGTGGAATTTGATTCAAACATCACCTATTTATCATGGAATGCTTCAATATTCTTTGTAAAAAGTTGTTGGACCTCTTAGTCCACAACCAAATGATGTAGAAACTTTGCTTGAGGGTATGAATTTAGCTAATTTAGATATTTTATTTCATCAAAATGAATTAAATCCTTTACAAATACAAAAGAAAAATGATGCCTTGATGATAATGGTGGTTATTAATAAGATTGGGATTAGACGTACCCTTATTAATAATGGTCCAGGGCTTAATATTTGTAGCATTCACATTTTAGACAAAATTGGATTGGATAAAACTTTAATTATTCTAGGTGCTTTGTCTATTTGTGGTTTTGCTAATGTAGGAAGATAATTGCTTGGTGTGATAACATTACCAGTTAAAGTTGGTCCTATTATGTTACAAACCCATATCCATGTCATGCTCGATAATATGTCATATAATATTCTCTTGGGTAGACCATGGATTCATGAGATGAAAGGAGTGCTTTCAATGCTTCATTGTTTAATGAAATACACATTAAAATAAGGTTTACATGGTAAACTTGGCCATAAGTTTAAAAACTATTTACAAATTGAAACATGAAATAAGAGACCCTTGAGCACATTGATCCCATCCTCAAAAGTGGAACCCTTGCAAATTGATGACAAATATGACTTCTTTCATCTATAACAAAGTTATTAGATGATAATTAAGAATCACTAGAACAAAAATGGAAGCAATTTGTGTATGAGAACACAAATTACGCATCTACCTATAATGAAAGTAGTTATTAAAAACCACCTTATTTGAAAGAAATGGAAGCAATTTATGGAAGAGGTTATCAACTTTTGAAATATTTTGGCTACAATGGATGATGATGTGGTGTAAAAGAACAAGGTATCCATGTCCCCATAGAGATAAACATGCAAGAAACAACAAGAGGTCTTGGTTATTTTCCTTCAAGGGTTACAAAAGCATAAAAAATAACTTCACTCGATGCCAACGTCATTACACAAGATTCTCCCAAGACATGCAAATTTAGTTCAACTCGAATTGATAGATACCACATGTAATGATATTTCCTTGTTCATATTTTTCAAAATGATGAGTCCTTAGCAGAATTTTTGGGCATGTATGATAGTACTATACCTAATGATTAGGGGGAAAATAGGGTTTACCAAAATCAAAATGATAGACCAGTAATTCTCACCCTAAAACATGTGATTTTGTGTGTTACGATGCAAATAAAAATTAGAAACTAACCCTAAATATTATAGAAACTATGAGGGAAATTTTTAGAGCTCAAAGTGATGTGTAATTTACTACAAGAAGCCTATTTTTAAGACACAAAAGACTCATTCACCTTTAGTGGAAAATGGGTGCCTATTAGGGTTTCTGAAATTGAGATCTGGGTTATTTTTGTTGATGTCTGCACTATCAAATCCTCGGTTGTCAGCTCCCAAAAACTTGTAATAAATTCTATAGCCTTCTTTCTTTGTTCTTGCACTATAAATGACAATCTTGCAACTTGATAACTTTTGTAATGTTGCTGTAAACCTCTTTTTCCCTTGATCTTCAACCTATAAATCTGCAAACACACACTCAAGATGAGAAAAACTTGTTGATTGTTAGTGTGGTACCCTAAATCTGCATGTAAGACCAACTTCAAATACCTATTAGAAAGGTTAGTCTAAACACACAAATCTGCAAATACCTCCATGAAATAAAATACCTATGCTAAAGAAATGCCACAAGTAACAAAAACAACATCAAGAAGACATTTCAAAAGCATGATAATCACCTATTCCATGTTGGATTGGTGTCACATGTGCTAGTGACCCTTTCCCAACCCTTGATCAAAGCTCAAGATGATAGAAATGCAAATGGAGATGATGGAGTGAAATGGACAAGATCAAATCTCAAATGAAGAGAGTAACCTTGCATAAAATTGTGTATCCATGAATGAGAATGAAGGCCTTCTTTTATAGATTTTGTTGATGAGAGATTGACCAAGATGGTGAATGTGGGACTAAAGATCCTCCAATGAGAAGATGACACTTGTCAAATGGTGAGTGGTTAATGGTTGTGCAAGATTTGGGAAGAGTGCCCATGAGAGGGATAATTTGAATTCAAATTTGCAATAAATTTTGAGAGGGGGACAAGAAAAACATCAATAAATGCCATGTTTGACTTGTCATGTTGAGGGAAAATGAGTGCTTTAATAAATCAATAAAATTTTATTTATTGTGCAAGTGGAGATATCTAGATAATGCAAGTGGGATGGGATTAACATTTAATCAGGGTTAGATTAAATAGATGATGATTATGCTGATTTAATGCTGATTAGGTGAGTTGACTTTTAAGACTTTGATAATTGATTTATTTGAATTAGAAAATGATGGAATATGATTTAGGATTTGATTTTAAATGAAGTCCCGATTTATTTAATTAAATGGATTTTGATTTATTAAAAGGTTGATGATAATGTTTATTTGATAAATGACCTTAGGAAATGAGATTATTTAATGAATGGATGAAAGTGATGAATGGACCTAATGCACATCTAATTTGACTGAATCCGATCGAATGCATAATGTTAATTTTGCATGTCTACATTTTTCCCCTCTTTGAAGCAATGTACTTGTTGCGTTGGTTCAAAGAATAACTTGCCGCGATCAAAATTTAAAAAAATTTCTGATTTTTCGGATGCCCCAGCAGAAAGAAGTACACTTGTACATTGCCCCCTCGAGAGATCGAGCGAAAAGATTCAATTTGATGGTCGATCTCGCGATAAAGAGGTTCAAAATGGATGGTTATGGATGATGATGCAAATGAGATGACTTTAAGATGCTTAGAATAACAAATCTATATTATCCTAAACAACTTAAATGATTATATGATATGAGATGGATGAGATTGATGATGTGAATGATGTGATATGCTGTGATTATGCAATGGATGATTTATGAAATGCTTAGACTAACAGATCTATATTATGATGATGATTATGCAATGCATGTTAAATGATCGATGTTTCCTATGATGTATGATATGAATGATATGTGGTATGCTAACAGTTTTCTAGATGCAGGATGGATGCATGATGGATGCATGATGGATGCATGACAGATGCATGATGTTAGCATGGAAATCAGATATGACAAGAGGATCCAACAAGTCCATGATTGGTCGAGACTTTATTAGAGATGATGATGATAGATGATGATGATGATTTGCTTATCAAGGATTGGGATTTTCAAAGGGTCACTTACTTTATGTTTGATAACAACCCATGCATCAAGGTATAAAGGACCAGATGGCGTTGTACTTAGTGTGATGGACTTTGACTTGACAAATAGATAGGAGTATTCTTGTTCACACCTAACATACGAAAACCTTGCTAGGATGCACTTTAGAAGTCTCAAACATCTCGACCAAAACACGGAAGGTATAACCAATCAATGCAATAGTCAACAAGCTATCCAAACATCCTCCATACATATCTAACAAAGCATTCACCAGTTATTTTACAAGAACGCCCAACAAGCACAGACAAAAGATAATGATCGTTGCCCCATTCCTATCTCTCTAAATCCTTCGCTTGGATATCATTGAGAGGTCCTTGGACTGAGCGCAATAAGATAAGTCAAAAGAAAAGACCAAGTACACAAACAAGTTGATGTTCTTCAATACCGCTAACCAAAAGGGAATGTGTTTTAAGGATAAGAACCGAAACTTATTGCCAAAAGATAATGCCCATTGTAGGAAGGATACATCCTAGGACATGTTAGTGGATGGCGGCACATCATTTCGTTTATCCAAAATGTTATTTCTGATAAATAATGCCCCTTGTAGGAAGGATTCATCCTACGACATGATGTTATCAGATGATTGATATGAGACTGTTTGGATGATGGACTATCAACACAAAGACTTGACCAACTTGTTTACGTACTGACTGAGACTTGAGACTTGATGTTTTTGAGATTTACTTTTAACCAGCTAGACTTGTTTTTAACTGTTTCACCAAAGGTTGAGGATGACGATCAGTTTATTATGAATGGTGTTTATTGCGGGTGCAAGCGAGATGAGGCGGATGGATTTTTTTCAAATATTTGGATGTTTTTGACGTTTTGCAATGTTTTGAGGCTGTTTTTGGTATTTTTTGAAGTTTTACAAATGTTTTAATTTTTCAATTTTCCAATGTTTTTGGGATTTTCTGAGATTTTGACCGAGACTAACCTAAAGACCTATCCTAGGGGCCTCGGGGCTGATCGACATATTAGCCTTGCTTACGTTGCAGAGACCACGTAGTTCGATAACTTGACCGATTTACGATGAAGATATACATGATGAGATGCCATTTATTATGACGACTCCTATAGGACTGACCTAAATGTCGGGATGATCAAAGATCAACCTTGCCTACGTCAAGCTCGAGATCGGCGTGGTTCGACAAGACGACCTTGTTTTTGACTTTTCAATGACTTTTGACCTGTTTTGGATTTTGATATGTTTTGAATGTTTTGGATTTTTGATATGATTTGGATGTTTTTGGATTTTTTTGATTTTCTGATGTTTTTGGATTTTTTGATTTTTCTGATGTTTTTGGATTTTCTGATTTTTCTGATGTTTTTAGATTTTCTGATTTTGAGGACTTTAAGACCATACATGAATCCGATCCGATGAGAACGTGCCCCCAGCGTGATGCAATAGACTACTCCGATAAAGGCAGGACAAACTGATTATTATGGATGATGATTATGCTGATTTAATGTTGATTAGGTGAGTTGACTTTTAAGACTTTGATAATTGATTTATTTGAATTAGAAAATGATGGAATATGATTTAGGATTTGATTTAAATGAAGTCCTGATTTATTTAATTAAATGGATTTTTGATTTATTAAAAGGTTGATGATAATGTTTATTTGATAAATGACCTTAGGAAATGAGATTATTTAATGAATGGATGAAAGTGATGAATGGACCTAATGTGACATCTAATTTGACTGAATCCGATCGAATGCATAATGTTAATTTTGCATGTCTACAGTTAGTGAATGGGGTTTTATCTAAGTGAAACCCTGTTTAGGTAATTAGACCAAATGATGAGATATGGAAATTGAATCATGAAACATGAAATATGTAATTTATGATACCTTAGATGTTGTCTTGGAATGTAAATCTACAATCTAACATGAACTGGAAATGAAGAATGTAGATCTTTATCTCAAATAGATGTGAAACAATGCTTGCAAGATGGATCCTTATGCTACATCAACTACCTTAGCTCAACAACATGCATGAATGTACTATGCCTTAGACATGATGAAATGATCTTGAATTGTTGCAATAAAACCTTAACAATCTTCCTTGAAATGCCCTTTGAATTGCTCTTGCAAACTCTTGTGAACTCAAAATTTCTATAATGCATGAATGCTTGGAAGTCTAGGATAAAACTATGTGAATTAACCCCTTATTTATACTAAATCTAGAAATTAACCCTAAAATTCAAATAATTCAAGCCGACACTAGATCTGGAAATGAATATTATTAAAATATCGTCATAATTAAATTCAAAAAGGGGGTCCTTATTAAGAGGGGATTCATTTGCCACCTAGGGTGAATGGGTCCTAACATAAGTTTCTAGGACCTTGCCTTTGGCGGGTGAAATAACCTAAAAAAACCATGTCAAATATGCAATGAAAAGGGGGTCCTATAGAGGAAGGACCCATTCACCACTAAAGGCAAATGGTTCCTAGCACCATTTTCCAGGACCTCAAATTTTCCAAATTAAATATTTTAGAATTTTAATATTGGGTGTCATGATGGATCCTCAAAAGGTGTCATAAATAAGGCTTAAATTTGAATTAAAGGAGCTAATTAACTCTAATTAACCACAATTAATTAAGAGGACCTTAGATAAATGTGAAAGTGTATTACAACACTTTACAACACCTTAAAAAGGGTACACATAAGTACATTTTATTAAAAAGGGGCCCAAGATGAATGTGAATATGTAGAACACATTCCAACATTAGACCTAGGCAAAATTATGTTAATTTAATGACAATTATTTTCAAACTAAGGAAAAGGGATACTTTTTCCATTACTACATTTTTCCCCCACTTTAGTGAGATTTTTCCCCCACGACTAACTCACACTAAAGTAGACATTCAAGACACTTTAGTATGTAGCAATAACAAAGATACATAATCATACCTTGTCAAAGGCCAAGAAAAATAAAGAAAAACAAAATGATCAAGCACAACTATTTCAATGCGATGTGGAACAAGGTTGTTTGTTTGTAACATGTGCTACACACTTTGGGGTACTGGAACCTCAGTCCATCGACTAGGTGAGTTGTCCCAATATGTGTATGCTCACTCTAGGGTAATGAAACTATTGATGGCCAAATTGACACAACAACATGCAAGAAAGATGTAATAACCTTACCTCTCCTGAATAAGACAAACGATCGTTAAATCAATCAACTTCCAAGGTCTTGGATGTTGGGTCACAACGTTATTGTTTTGTTGAGAGATTAATGAGGTTGTAATGTTCAAGGGGCCTGTTGGTTATTGAGGTTCTTGATTGCTGAAAGATCAAACTCCTATCTAAACCTATTCTAACCAGGGGTATAAAAAAAAGGGCAAAATAAATATCAGGGACACAAGAGAGAAAATAATGTTGATTCATTTAATTAAATAGACCTATTACTGCTCAAGAAATTTCTAAACTAGAACTACAAAACAAATCAACTTGCAATCAATACAAAGCTAAACATTCATTCACAGTGCAAACTTTAATAGCAGATTGCAAATCACAATTCAAACAAAAAAAAGATAAAACTTCATTCCTCGAAGAATTCCAAATCAAATGATTAATAGAACAAATATCATTCCAGTGCATAACTTAAGACAGTTTTGAATTCGATTGTTTCTACTGTTGAAAAACAGATAAAGAGTATTTACAATTCTGGAAAATTCACCAGTGTACAGAAACCAATATCCTCAAATTACCTTAGCTATACTAAGAATGCAAGAAAAATGTATCATTTTGTACTACTAAATTCTCAACAGTTAACTTGTTTTCCTAAAATCTAACCCTCTCAAATGAGCTTCATTTTACAATAAATAGCTCACAAATTCTCCATAATTCCCCCCCAAAATAATACGTGCAAAAGCTATAGCTTTTGTGTGTAGGCAATTAAATCAGAAAGGTAACTTTATGTTTTAGCCTCTGTTTGATTTGGGTTGACTTCATTTATGAAACTCCATCCTCTAGTTTGATTTCAATTCACAATTGCAACTTTCAACTTGACTTCGATTTCTCTTCTCGTTGAATGATGTAGATCAACATCTTTTCCAAAAATGACTTCAAGTTTTGAATTGCAAAGTGTTTAGTTCACTTCGAGTTCAAGGATCTTTCCAGCAATTTTTTCCTTTGCAATTCAGATTTACAAATCATCTTAGATATAAATCATAAAGCATATTAATTAGTTCATAAAAACTTATTAATAATTAATTTGTTTCCACAAACTAATTAATTTCAAATCATCCCAATTAGATATAAATACAACAAACTTTGAATTCTCTAATTGAAATAGTTTTTCTTCTTAAATTAATATTACTTTAAATAAAATAACATTAAAAAAAATAGTCTCTCTACATTTATAATCCTGATTCCCTGTGATCACAACCTTGGAAAGTACCTGCAAATCAAAACAATTCACTAAATTAATAACTTTTAATAGAAAATGCATAATTAAACCATAAAATTAATCAACTCGAACTTTAATCCTCAAAAATTAACAGTTTTATTAACACAAATGAATTAACCAGTTTCACTCTGCATTTTATTTTAGATGAGCTGTAAAAAATTTACATGCATCACCCTTGTTTATGTCTCTATCTATGCATCCACTTTTCTTCATTGGTGGAATCAGAGTCATCTTCAATGCGTGTACGAGATCAGGGTTTGCTCAGGAGCGGAAGCGAGTTGAGTACTAAACCAGGAACTTTTTTTGCTAGCCAAGTGGGAGCGGATTGAGTATTGAACCAAGAACTTTTACTTCATCCTGTTTCAACGAGCACCCTAGTTCCAACCTCGAACATGCGGGTTCGGGTTTGGGGATTAATGCACAACATGAATATTTAATTTTTTGGTGCCAAGTTTCTCTTCAATTTTGCCATTGAATTGGGTTTCAGCATGATCGATTAATCATTTATTTTTCTTTTTGTTTCCAAGGTTCAACCCGAACCTAAAGTCCGCCACACCCTATTATTTTGCATCCTTTTTTATTTTTTTTGTTTTTTGATATTTTATTACTTTTTATGCATTTTAAACTTATTTATTTTTTATGATTTTTTAAATATTTTAAATTCAAATTTAAAAGATTTTTATTTAAATATTTTATATTTTTAAAATTTTAAAATCTTTTAAAATTTAAAAGATTTATTTTACTTTATTTTAAATTTTATTAAGTCTTTCTAAAATAAATTTTTAAAAGATTTATTTATTTTATTATTTTTCTAAAATCCTTTTAAAAAAAAAAGATTATTATTATTATTATTATTATTATTATTATTATTATTATTATTATTACCTCTTACTATTTTAAATATTTTAAAAAATGATTTATTTATTTATTTTGGATTTTTGTATTTTTTTGTATTTTTCTCAATTTTTGTTTTTTTTGTATTTTTGTGTGTTTTGATTTTTTTTGTATTTTTTTGAACGTTTTAAAATGAAAAAGAAAGAAAAGGACGAAGATGACGAGGCAAAAAGATGAATGACGCAAAACCAGAAACAAATGACACGATGACGACAAACAAAACTGGACAAACAAAAGACACAAAAACGAAGACAAACAAGGAAGAACAAAAATGAAAAGAAAGGGATTGGGATCGAGACCAGACAAGGAATGTGAACCTGAGCAACACCCGAAGGGAAAGAGGGGATCAGGATAGGGAACAAATACAAAACATGAACCTTCGAAAGTGCAAGGTATCATTTCCAGTACGAAACCCGAACCTGAAAGGCAAACACAAAGCGGACGCAGGAAACAGGATTGATACAAAACCATGAACAAGAGCCTTGGAAAGGTTCCTTGTTTCGGTTCCAGTCCTATTGGATCTAAAAAATGCAGGTTGCAAATCCTAAGAGGATGCTAAACTCTATGATCAAATTTGCAACGTTCTTAAACCAACAAACGAAGCTAACTTATGTGTTTGGTAACTCCCCGCACTTCAGGTTCTGCTAACCTAGGTGGGTATACCTTTATAATGAATCAGATTTGGAAGAATGCATGATTTAGTTGAATTTGTGGATCTATCACAGTGGCATAAAGTGTAATAGATGAAAGCTTTCTGACTACTCCTACTAGTATTGAATTTGAAATGTGAATGTTTTGAATAAGATTTTTATGAAATTCTAAAATAGAGTTGGTATGACCAGTGACTACTCTTGTTGGGCTAATGGAGTCAAGAGGTGAAAGATATGTGACTTACTTACTGGCTATAATTCTAATTGCTTGACATTTGTGACTGTTTATACCTTGTATAAACATGCAAGAATGCAATTATCAAGTTCTTCTTATTGATCCAAATGACCTTTTCTAGATCACTTTGATTAATTAAAAGAATTTAATCTTTCGTTGAAGGAGCCAATCAATTGAACCACACAAGAACAACAAATGTGCCTCGATAAATTGAAAGTATCCTTGATACATCAATTTAAATAATAAGGAAATGTCAACCTTGGAGACAACCTGATAATATTTTTCAATTAATTCAACAAATAATTGACACCATAATTAGATCACCAAATTAATTCTCCCTGTCCATTATATTTCTTAAAAATATTTTGCAATACATAGCACAATGTTTTATTTCAACAACTAAGCAACCTATCCACCTACCAGATGAGTTCCTAACCTACTCCTTCCATTGATTGATAATTTTATTTCATCCTCAATATATACATTGCATTTTCAAAAGTTGTGATCCTTTGCATGTCTGCCCGCTGCAACTCTTCATTTTAATTAATAGTCTTCGGCAAATTAAAATACTTCAACTTTAATCATCATCTATGAAAATTAATTCAATAATAATCTTCCTTTGTTGGAAATTTCCACTTAACCTTTTACCTGTATGTATCTTCAATATGCTCTTCGGGTAAAAACAATTATCCCATTTAACCCTCTGGTGAAAATTGCTCATATGAAAATATCCTTTAGGTAAAATAATTACCTAATTGATTAATTCCTCAAAATTATTTTATTTTCCAAAAAATACTTTTATCTACCCTTATCATCTTTAGTAAAAGATATAAATTATACCTTTCAGTGCAAATATTTTATAAATTTATACCCTTTATGCTGTTGTGGGTAAAAATAATTATCTACTTTTAAATCTTCTCTATGAAAATGTGAAGTTTATATTTCTTAAAGTCATATTGTTCTCTATTATAATCACATTTTATTTAATCTTTTGTTTGCACTTTTGATCATTCTAATCACGTATCGGACTAATTTTTTTCCCACCGATTTCATACCTCTCACTGATGAATGTGTATCTTTCTTAAGTAAAAATGATCATCACTTAATAGTTCCTTCCGTGAAAACATTTTACTTCTCGCAAATATTTCATAACACATTTTATGCCATTAATCAAGTGTTCACTTAACACCTTTTAACATGGCGAATTTAATATTTACATACTTTATGCTTCCATTGGTGTTTGTATTTTACCCGATAAATTTTAATTATAAGCATTGGGACGTCGGAGAAACCTGAAAATCACTCCCCGAAAATCACATCGGTGAGACCCTCGTAGTCGGGGAGATTTGGGAAACCTGCTCTGATAATACATATCTCCCCGATGAATTTATTCCGCAACATACTGAAATTAGGGTTTTTTGCTTTGGTGCGCTGTGAAGTGAGAAAACCAATCTCGCACCTTGTGGGCATGTCTCTACTGATTCTTCACTTTATTTGGTTATTTTCTCTTCACTTTTCTATTGGAGCAAGTGTTCATGGCGCCAGCACACTGAGACGAAAAGTAGAACTTCATTGACCCCGTCTGGCGCAAAGATCACATTCCTCAAGATTCCCTGCCATGCATCATACTCCTTTCAAGGCGATTGTATACAAATTCGGGCATCCTTCAGTTGACTTAGAAGTTTATTTTCTTCCAAAGTACTTTGCTATGTTTCAACCGATAACTGGTTTCTGCCCAGACGCATTATCAGATTGTAAATTTAACTCTAAAAGAGCCTTCTTGTGTTTACCATTGCGCTTTCCTTATGGTTGATCGTAAAGTTAGCTTATTCTTCTCAATAAAACCAGATTTTGTGTTGTCCATGCAAGTATCATATCCCATTTCACCATATTTATCAAAGATGTGTTTCTCGGCTGTACCTTTATACGCTGAAATCGTATCTTCTGCAGCAGCTATAACCACAAACTGAATATTGGCATTTAAGATGGGAATTCCTCATTTACTTGCGAGCTTATCCCTTGATTCCCAATTTCATTATGGCTTGATTACTTGATCCTCCTTTTGATTTTCCCAAAATTAGACTTGAATACTTCATATCTTTACGGTAGATCAAGATTAAATGATCAGTATAATCCCAGCTGTCAAGTCGATGTGTTAGGGTATTCGTCAAAATGCCTTTGGTTTTTCAATAAATCTGTAACCACGCCTTCCACTTTGGAAGTAAACTGGCCGCCACACTGCTCCTTCGGTCTTGTTGTCATAACTGCTATTCGCCAGCTTATGAGTAAACATGAATGATGATAATGTAAAAACCAACTCACCTTATAGCTCCCATTATTCTCCCTGAAATAGTTTACAGATTTCTTTCTTTAGTTTGACACGAGCATTATTTTGATACGAAAACCCCATGTTCATTCACAATGTTATCTGGGTTTACCATATTTCCTCGCCTCTTATTCATCGTGTGTGCCCTAACATAAAAATGAATACTTTCATCTTTTTTCAAGACGCAAGCATCTCCACACTTCGAGGCATCATTCTCTTGCATTTTATTTTGATGGTAATTACTTTTATCATTAATCAAATCAATAAATACAGTGTTCCGTTCATTGTTTATAGACGCAGTTTATTCAACCTCCTCAACAGATACTCCAATTACTTTATCCCCCTTTTATTTGATCTCAGCGTGTCACTTCTTGTACTTTCTATTTCATCTTCAGAAGGAGAATCTACAAACTTGTATGTCTTCCCCACGGTTCGTGAAGAAGTACGCATTGGTGTCTCTGATTCTTCTCTCAGAATAATTATCGTAGACTTGTCCAAGGAGTGTCTCAAGGATTCAGAGTCAGAATTGGTATCATGAGCTAGTTGTTCAGCACATTCCTTCAAAGAAAGCTGTGTGCCAGAAGTATCTTTATGATCAGAAAAAAGGCCAGCGCCACCTTTAAAATCGAACTCAGCATGCTTTTCCTGTTTTAGTTCTTTCGGAAAATCTAGTTGCAACTCTTCAGGGTGTTCCTCCTTTGTTCCAATTCACCATACATCAGAAAATACAACCTTGAAAGTAGATTATTAACTCTGATCTGCTTTCTACAGTCTGCAAATATCTGCCTCAAAATAGATAATTCCTGAAGATCCCAAACACTATTGCAGATTGAGCTCAACCTTGTCATAAGCATTCTTAATGGCATTTTCTAATTGTCAAATCCAGGCCTTTTTCCATCACGGGTAGCAGTGTGTCATGTATGCGTATTACCATTGAATATTTTATAAAATGAAGTCATTGCTTTAACCTCATCAAATCATGAGGTTCTCGGGTGTCGTTGTGATACCCACTTCAAGGCTGAAACTCGTGGAAATATCTCCAAATTCCATATCTTTGACAATAGTGAACGTGTATACCTCAGAAAACTGGTGCCTTTTCATTCGGAAATGAAACAGAATTCCTCCGATTCGATTCAAAAGAGTAACTTTTCCCTATTTGGATGAATACTGTGAAGATACTTTCTATGATAAACTTGCCTGAGACACAACTGGGTGAAATGGAGGGCAAATCAAAAGAGTCACTGGATATGGCATTCTTGAATTGGGCCATGAAATCCCAAACCTGATTTGGGATGATAGGGATTGAATCATCCATATAAGAATTCACACTTGCAAACTGAGCAGAGATTCACTAATGAATGTAAGATTCGAAGTCATACTTCTTGTGAGCCTCATTGCTTAGCATATGTTAATCACCTGTGTTTTGAAAGTCCTTTGAGAATTGTTCAAAACATCTATCTTGTTCATATCCTGCAGCAATTGTGCTCCATGAGGCACTTTGTGGAACACTTTTACACATTGCCTAAGCTGCCATATTAGTGTGCATTTCAAAACATTTGAAAATGCACCAAAATGTTGAGTGGTGACACAGGAGCATGGTGGCAGAAGGATTTGGCATGAAGTGATAAAATTTGAAAACTATTAACACTCAAAGTCGCCCATTTAGCAATTTTTGAAGTATTGCACCTGTCAAATTTAGCTAAAACCCACCAATTTGCCTTCCTTGAAAAAATATTAAATCTTTTCCTATGAAGTTGTAACTTTGGATATTGGCTTATTTAGGCATGGTGAACATGTGTGTAAGAGGCTTTTTCATCATTTTATTTTCTTCATCAAATATCAAGTATCAAAGTTAACCTTTTTGTTGCTGTTCTGGAAATGTAGTGTTCAAACTGGGTAAAATCCATTTGGAATTGATTTTGAAAAAATACCAAATGATGTCCTGAAACCCTGAAAATTGGCATGAAGGTAGATTTTGGTGGGGTGAATTTGATACAACAATCGATTTGTCATGAAATTCTTTCAGTTGCTTAATATTGTTCTTCAAAGTTGGTCATTTTAATAGATTTAACACTGTGTAAATAGTAGGCCTTCCCAGAACCCTTCAACTTGGCCTTTTGAAACTTTGAAAAATCACATTATAAGGAGCTGAAATTTGGTAGAGACACTCACATATGATGAATGAACATGTCTGCAAAGTGATTTTTCATAAAACTAAACGATCTTCCAATTATGATTTTTCAAAGTGGGCCATTTGAGCAGATTTTTCAACTATACTTGTGAGTTCTAAAATCAAAATTTTCATCATAGGAGCCTAAAATTTTGCAAAATTTTGCATGAAATTTTAGGCTCCAATAGGTCCGATACCCTAACCCAAACCAAACAAAAGAAACACAAAGGAATCAGAGATCAAAGTCGGGACAAAACCAAAACTTGAAACCCCAAAAGGTGTCAAGTGTCAATTCCATTTTGAAACACGATTCTGACAAAAAAACAATGACAAGCAAACAAATATCAGAGTCGGGATAGAAATGAGAACTTGAACTTTTCAAAAGTGTAGAATGCAAGCTGTGGTCTGAAAGCTGAATGCGACAAAGACAAAGAAAATGAACAAGACACAAGAAAGGATGAAAACAAGAATGACAAAGCACAAACATGAAAAAAAAAACAACGAAACAGAAGAAAAATAGAGGGGTCCTCGACTTTTCCAAGAAAAAAGTTGGGGTGTGTATGAAGGGCATAGCAAATGGTGACTCGACTGGGAAAATGCTCTAAGCATTTTAAAACACACAACCCTCCAAATACCCAAAATATCTGGTTTATGTTCATTCAAGGAAATCCAAGAATTGCAAACATAACCAAAATTGTGACATGACAAAGGTTCGAAATGAAAATAAAATTTCTTTGTGTGTGTAAATGATTAATTCCCTTGCATAAGCATTTTCATGATCAAAGTGGAAATAGACTCTACCCAAGCTACTGAAACATAGATCTTTGGGAACCTAAATGCTGGCTCTTGCACTTCTAGGGTTTTTCACCTAAAAAGAGAGAGATTTTAGGTCCAAGAATGCTTATGTAACACTCAAATTAGGATGTGTGCAATGTCATATGATGTAAATGAACTTAAATAAATGCAATTGACTAATTAAAATGAACTAGAATGAATGTAAAGGTGCAATTTAATCTATGCTCGAAAACACATTGTGATATGCAAACAACTATGAAAATGAAGAAATTATGTAGAACACATAGTACATGGGTAAATATGAGTGTACCTGGATGATGTGTGGGATTTTTGGAATGTTTGGAATGCTAGTGAATTTTACTAATTTTTCATAGTGGGACTCATTCGCTTAGGGTGGCGAATCAATCCACCTACTAATGAAAAATTGCCGAGAGTTGATTTATGTCTATCGGGATCTGAAATCTAACAAAACTCAAGTTTCCAGTCCTAAGGTGGGACTCATTCGACACATGTGGCGAATAAATCCTCTCCCATTTTTTTGAAAACTAGGAGACAAATCTGCAACACCAAATTTAGGAATGTCTGCTTGTCGGGTTGCTGAAGTCAAATCTGCAAAAAATGGACAAATAACTCTCTCCAAGCTTGAATTTGACTTATGATGACTTGAAGCACCTAGTTGACATAAAAATAAATCTTCAACACCTAATAACCTATCAAATCTGCAAACAAAAGGGTTGCAAATACACAAGCAAAGGGGGAAAAATGATTAGGGTTAATTGATGATGTAAAAATGCTTGAATGAATGAGAAGATTGTAGGAGATTGCTTGAATGAATTAGGAGATGTAAAATGAAGTGAAAAATGCCTATTTATACAATTCTTGTGCCTTAGTATCTATTCATACGTCATCATAGGCCGGCATCAATTGATTTTGAATAAAATCCTGAAAGGAAATTTGAAATATTTTGAATTTGGGGCCAAGGGGTTTCACTCGCCACCCATGGTGAATGGGTCCCACTTAGGACTTAAAAGAAAGTGTCGGGAATAATGTTGTGTTTAATGTTATTTGTTGGGTTAACATTAAGAAATACACTTAATTAGGTCATATGAGGGCATAAAGAGACAAAATAAAGCATGAGAAAGGTGTAAATATTTAAGATGTGCCTAGAAAAGTGTGAAGACTTATTACAAGAATTTACAACACTTCAATATAGGACTTCTTGATGAGAAAAAAGGTGATTTTTAGGTAAATTATATTAAATAGAGCCTAGAAGAATGTAGAAATGTCTTACAACATTTTACAACACCTTCACAAGTCATTCTTTGAATTTTAGTACCTAAATAAGCATGTTCAAGCCATGTTATAGCATAAAATCAAAGCAACATAGTTTCAACACCATGAAACAAGACCTAAAAGGCCATGAAAATGAAAAAGGGCCATTTTTTAATGGCACATTTAGTCCCCACTTTAGTGAGAGGATGAACCTACTTTAAACTCACACTAAAGTAGCCATGAACATCGAGGGGAGGGTTCAAATGCACTTACGTTAGCAAGATGGAATGTAACAATCAAGAGGGATGATCAAGCCTGCAGGATGAAGATCCCATGGTAAACTAGGCATAAGGACAAAGGAACACACAAGTTTTGAGAAGAATTAGATGGAGCTTTGATCATAAATCCAACTAGTTGTGAAAAGAGATCTAGGCTGATTATTTGGAAAAGAGAATGTGTACTCACTCTGGGGCCACAAAACTAGTTGTCCATGAGGTGAGAAAGCCCAATTGTATGCTCACTTTGGGGCCACAAAACTAGTTCTCTGCACAGTGAGAAAGCCCAATTGTATACTCACTCTGGGACCACAAAACTAGTTGTCCATGGGGTGAGAAAGCCCAAAAAGTAAGATACATATGCTAGTTAGTATGCAGTCATAAAACACAAAAGTGGCTATGGGGAAAAGTCATGCCGCTAGTTGGGCTTCCTGCTCAACCATGTCAAAGTTATACCGCTTGATAAATTTAACAAGGCTCCACAAGGAAAGGTACCACAAGCATGCAAGTTGCATTATGCAAGGTGGAAAATATGCAAAAATGTAAAATGTAAAAAGTGTAAAATGTAAAATGTTCGAAGGAGTCTTGTTCAGTTTATGCAAGGTCAGTCACTTAGGGAACATTGTGTCTAATGTCTCCAAGAGAGGACCAATCAAAGAATAGTATATTCACAACTTAGGGGATGCAGTGCATTGCATTAGGCCACCAAGAGGAATGCAATATGCTTAGATAAATCACACTTATGAAGGAAATCACACCCAATGTCATCCACAAAGTGACAAACGCATCACATAAATGACAAGGCTACACTAAGAAACCAAGAATGTAAATGAATTAATGGTAATGTATGCCGCCCACTTTAAAGGAATTGCTACACATTGTTCTATGAGAAATTACTTTAAAGTAGAGAAGAAAAGAGAATACAAAAAGAAAACAAGACATGAGAGCCAACTTGGAAAGCTCTATGCCAAGTCATATGTTTCAAAGTTAGGCTGTATCATGTCAACGAAAAATGAAAAACAAAGAAAGGGAGTTGCCCCCCA
Organism: Sequoia sempervirens; assembly: GCA_007258455.2. Lineage (NCBI taxonomy): Eukaryota > Viridiplantae > Streptophyta > Pinopsida > Cupressales > Cupressaceae > Sequoia > Sequoia sempervirens. Next base: position 72,746 of record VDFB02141103.1, read on the forward strand.
AAAAATAAAATACACCAAACACATAAGGGATCTATGGATTTGGGGTTAGTATGCTCGTTGCTGCAATGTTATTATGAAAGAGCTTAGAATTGTCATCATGCCCCAAATAAACATAGAACTAGAAGAATGACACAAAGAGAGTGAAAACAAAGGAAAAAGAAAGTCCATTTTGAGTCAACATGGAAGAGAAATTGTGGTCTCGATGCCTTGCATCATCTACAAAAAGTAAAACACAAGCAAAATGAAAACAAAAAGGTGAAAGAAAATGAAAAAGCTTTTGGGTCAACATGAAGGAGATATTTTGGTCTCAATGCCTTGCATCGTCCCCAAAAGGAAAACACAAAACAAAGAAAAGAGAAAAAGACAAGGACCATTTGGGTCAAGATGGAAGAGACATAGGGTGTCTCTATGCTTTGCGTCATCCCCAAAAGGAAAACACAAAACAAAGAAAAGAGAAAAGAGAAAAAGACAAGGACCATTTGGGTCAACATGGAAGAGACATAGGGTGTCTCTATGCTTTGCGTCATCCCCAAAAGGAAAAAAACAAAACAAAGAAAAGAAAAAAGAGAAAAAGATAAGGATCGTTTGGGTCAACATGGAAGAGACATAGGGTGTCTACACTTTTCATCATCCCCAAAAGGAAAACACAAAAAGAAGAAAAGAGAAGAGAAAAAGACAAGGACTGTTTGGGTCAACATGGAAGAGACATAGGGAATCTCTAAGCTTTGCGTCATCCCTAAAAGGAAAACACAAAACAAAGGAAAGAGAAAAGAGAAAAAGACAAGGACCATTTGGGTCAACATGGAAGAGGCATAGGGCGTCTCTATGCTTTGCGTCATCCCCAAAAGGAAAACACAAAACAAAGCATGAAAAATAGAAGAATAAAGGTACGAATAGAAGAAGTGTACAAAGAGAGGAAACATAAAACACACGATACAGGGGAATACGATAAACATATGAAAAGAAAAAGAAAAAGGAAGGGTAATGCAAATTTAAATCAACCATCTAACAAGTCATCTGCCTCCCAAATATATTCAGTGTAATGTGAAGGCGGTTGGCTGTCCAAAGGAGGAATTGCAAGTGTCGAACTAGGATTTATGCCAAGTTCTTCACTTAGTGGAGAGGATTTATCATTTAAGCTCATTGTAGATGAAAATAAAAAGTTCAAATCATTGTGTACTTCTTCATCTATTTTAGTAATCATTGCATCATCATCGGCATTATCAAGATGAACAACGACGGGAGGACGAAGGGTGATTTCTAAAGATGGATGTAACAAGAGTGTTGGTTATTGGATGGATTCATTTTGTTATGATTGTTGAGCTAAACTATCATGTGATAGACCAGGAGAGGGAAGGCGGTCATCTATTATTTTTGTCAAGGGTGGAGGTTGATTTTCTTTATCGTCATCCATATGGGATTGACGAGCAAGGAGACGACAACGAGGTTGACGTTCTTGAGCACCGCGGTTTATTTTAATTCTGTTTTGGAGTTGTTGAGGTGTAAGAGCGGATTGAATCATCATAGGTTCTTCCACTTCCGAAGGGGGAAGTGTAGGAGTAACCAAAGAGGATGGATCAACCATTTTCTCTTTCACTTTATGCACTTGTTTGATACGAGGAGGTAGGAAAAAAGTTATTTCATTTTCCCGTGGTCGTTTAAACAATGGTTGGGAAGTGTCAAGAGGGGATTGTTCAGAAGGTTTGATGGTTTGTTCAATATCTGATTCAGGTGTAATCATGGTTTCATCTAGGATAGGATGGGTGGAGGTGGACGAAGATGTGTTACGAAGAGATAATTCCACTATCTTTTTGGCTTTAAACTTTTGATAAGCAATGTAAAAGGAGTCCTTACGAGGGGTGATAGGTTCCATGGGTTCAAGCCAAAAGGTTTCTAATGAAAATTTTCCTTTGGAAGATAAAGGATTAAATCCACTATGGTTTACTGTGAATACCCCATTACCATGTGGAAACTTCAAGCACTTATGAACAACTGATGCGACCTCTTTCATTGAGTGAAGCCAAGGAAGGCCTAGCTGCAAACGAAATTGGTCAAATTGTGGAATAATGGAAAATGTTACCTCCAAAGTCTTAGGTCCTATTTGTAAAGGTAGCATGATCGATCCAATTGTAGGGCATAGAAAAGCATGATGTGTTTTAATCCATGTAGCTGGTTTATTATAGTCATATTGATATAGATCATGTAATACTAGAAACTCCTTTTTGATCACGTTCTCACCACAAGAAGGATCTATTAATATCCCATTAGTAGGTTTAGCATAGATTCTGCCAGCTATGTAGAGAGGACCATCAGGAAGCTTTTGCAGTATGTCCTTAGCAGAAAAATAAATATCAAGAGATTTAGTGGTTTTTCCCTTACGAGGAATAACATCTATCATAGCTACAAGTTTATCCACAAGACTAGCTTGGGTAACAATAAGAGGTGTATAAGGTTGTTCATTGTGTGTATCAACAGTCATTACATTAGGCTTCAAAGGTTCACTAGCCTTGACAAATGAGGTAGTGTGTTTAGACATAGGGTTGGTGAAAATTTGAAAATTTTGGTTAGGGGGTGCAATGGACTTATATTGCCTTAATCATTAACACCCATAATGGTCAATTCACCTGAATCAATGAGGTCTTGAACTAAATGTTTAAGATGCTTGCAATGTTCGGTGTCGAGGCCATTTTGACAATGAAAATGGAAATAAGCATTAGGTTTGAAGGTAGATGGTATGGGTTGATTAGGATCAAGTGGTTGAACAGGTGGTAAAGTGAGCATGCATTTTTGAATTAATTGGTTCATTGTATGATGGAGGGTGTCAGGTAAAGGGGTGAATTGTCTGTTCGGATCGCCATAATGATAAGGCATGGTTGTGTTAGTAGCGGCCATTGAATTTTGAAATTGTTGAGTTGGTTGTGGTTGTGGTGAAGGAGGTGGATTAAACTGTAAAAAGCCTCGGTTAGATTTGCATAAATTTTGTGTGAGATTTTGGTTGTGATTGTTTTTTTTCAGGTTTGTCAACTTAGCTGGAAGTGGATTTTGACTCATGACTTGAAACCAAATTTTGATAATCACATAAGGTTGTACATAAATTCATGAATGAAGGAAATTTAATCATGGTAAGTTTATCTTGAAGGTTGGTGTGCAAATTCTCAATAAACATCTTCTACAGATGTGCATCTAGAATTTTTACATCAATTTTAGCATATAAGGATTGGTAACGGGAGATGAAATCTATCACTTTTTCATCTGTGTTTTGTCTACATCTCATAAGGTAAGCCATTTTCTTTTTAGGTGTCATGTGCACTTGAAAGTGGCTGATGAAAGCTTCCACCAATTCATTAAATGAATGGATGGAATGATTGGGAAATTTGGAAAACCACTCTAAAGCGGTATCTTTCAAGGTCCTTGGAAAAAGTTTGGCTAAAAGTTTATCGTCAAGGAAAAAGTCACTACACAAAGTAGTATAAGCATTGACATGGTTGATAGGGTCTTATTTTCCTCCGTATTTCTCAAACCTCGACATTTCTATCCCTTGTGGCATCGAGGTACGTAATATTTCTAATGATAAGGGGTTGTTCTAGACAAGATATGTGGGTGGAGTAGTTTGACCTTGACTAATGGTGGAAAGTTGGTATTGCATGGATAGTGTTAAAGAGTTGTCTAAGAAGAGGATCAAGATAATTGGGTTGAGGTGGAAGGGAAAATGATGATGGTGTGTAAGTGATGTTAGGGGAGATGAAAGGAATGCTAAGAAATGTGAATGTGGTGGAAGAAACTTGCGGTGCCATAAAGAAGTAGGAATGTTAGTGGAAATCGGAAAATAAGTAGCCACATAATTAGGTTGATGCATAGTTGTGTGGACTTACAAATTGGTGTAAGTTGGTATGGAAGCTATAGTTGAAGGGGGAGGAATTTGTGGTGCTCCTTGGCTTATAGGAATGTTTGTAGATTGGGTAGTTGAAGAGGCATGTTTATTGTAAATCTCAGCAATTTGTTTCAGCACTTGTAAGCCATCATCACTCTCAATTAAGCGATTAAGGTTCTCAATAGCAGGTATAGTAGTGGTTGAAATGTTTTCAAGTGACAAAGCTTTTTATAAATGTGCAAAGTCCTCATGAATATTAATGACCTTTTCTTGTGAAAGGGATTTGTTTTGATTGTCAACATGCATAGGATGGAAAGGTGAAGGCATGGAAGTGGAATTGTTAGGGCCTAATGCACCATTGTCCATACCAGGAGTAGGAGTTCATGAGATCCCAAGGTCCACAATGAAAGTGCTATCCCAGGATGCCATGAGTCTAGAACTTCTTCTCACTAAAGTATTATCAACGGGGCACCAAACACTCATGCAAGTACCACAAATGAGGGGTGGATGGAAATGCAAGCTAATCTAAGAATATAAAATGCAAATGACAGAAAATTTGCTAACTGTAATAGAGATGCAAATATAGAAAACATAAGTGCAAGAAAATGCTAGAAAAAGCACAAAACTACTGTCTAAAAAGTGCAGAGGGACTGATTCACCCTGGGTGGTGAATGAGTCCCAGGATGCAATTTTTTTTTTGTATTTAAACTCAGAATTTTAAGGATGATTTAAATTTTCTACAAAATGCAATTACAAAAGTAGAATGCAGATTTTTACTTTTGTCAGTGAAATTGAATGCAAAAATGAAAACTAAATGAATGTTTTTCTAATGCAAAATGAAGGGTCCTAGAATGCAATAACAAAGCAATGTCCTAATTGAATGCTAATGCAAATGAAAACTAGGATGCAAGATGTGAATGCAATCAAAATTTTAAAGTGTTTAAAATTCGGGTTCACACAAAATGAAACATAGATTTTTTGGGAGCCTAAATGTTGGCTCTTGCACTTCTAGGGTTTTTCACGTAAAAGGAGAGAGATTTAGGTCCAAAAATGGTTATGTAACACTCAAATTAGGATGTGTGCAATGCGATATGATGTAAATGAACTTAACTAAATGCAATTGACTGATTAAAATGAACTAGAATGAATGTAAAGGTGCAATTTAAGCTATGTTTGAAAACACATTGTGATATGCAAACAACTATGAAAATGAAGAAATTATGCAAAACAAAGAGTACAAGGGTAAATATGATTGCAGTTGGATGATGTGTGAGCTTTCTGGATTGTATGGAATGTTGGTGAATTTTACTAATTTTTCACAGTGGGACTCATTCGCCCAGGGTGGCGAATCAATCCACCTAATGATGAAAAACTGTTGGGAGTTGATTTATGTCTATCGGGATCTGAAATCTAACAAAACTCAAGTTTCAAGTCCTAAGGTGGGACTCATTTTCCATAGGTGGTGAATCAGTCCTCTCCCAAATTTTTGAAAAAATTGGAGACAACTCTGCAACACCAGATTTAGGAATGTTTGCTTGTCGAGTTGCCGAAGTCAAATCTATAGAAAATGGACAAATAAGTATCTCCAAGCTTGAATTTGACTTATGTTGACTTGAAGCACCTAGTTGACATAAAAATAAATCTTCAACACCTAATAACCTATCAAAGCTGCAAACAAAAGGGTTGCAAATACACAAGCAAAAGGGGAAAAATGATTAGGGTTAGTGAATAGGGTTTTTCCTTGGTCAAACCCCACTTTTGATAATTAAACCCTTGAAAAGATAATGAAATGCAAGAGAAAGATAAAGTAATATAGTATGCAAATTATATCAATGCACCTAATTCTTGATCTTGTAATTATGAAGTAATGTCAATCGCAGCTTCAAAGTGCTTTAATTGATGATGTAAAAATGCTTGAATGAATGAGAAGATTGTAGGAGATTGCTTGAATGAATTAGGAGATGTAAAATGAAGTGAAAATTTCCTATTTATAAAATTCTTGTGCCTTAGTATCCATTCATACGTCATCACAGACCGGCATCAAGTGATTTTGAATAAAATCCTGAAAGGAAATTTGAAATATTTTGAATTTGGGGTCAAGGAGGACTCATTTGCCACCCATGTGAATGGGTCCCACCTAGGACTTAAAAACAAGTGTCAGGAATAATGTTGTGTTTAATGTTATTTGTTGGGTTAACATTAAGAAATACACTTAATTAGGTCATATGAGGGCATAAAGAGATAAAATAAAGCATGAGAAAGGTGTAAATATTTAAGATGTGCCTAGAAAAGTGTGAAGGCTTGTTACAAGACTTTACAACACTTCAATATAGGACTTGTTGCTGAGAAAAAAAGGTGATTTTTAGGTAAATTGTATTAAATAGAGTCTAGAAGAATGTAGAAATGTCTTACAACATTTCACAACACCTTCACAAGACGTCATTCTTTGAATTTTAGTACCTAAATAAGCATGTTCAAGCAATATTACAGGATAAAATCAAAGCAACATAGTTCCAACACCATGAAATAAGACCTAAAAGGCCATGAAAATGACAAAGGGTCATTTTTCTACAACACAACTACATAGTTGTGAGTCACCTTTCTAACATGCAATGATATCCCGGGCATAGCTCTACTGCCAGAAAAGCATCTATAGCCCTGATAGAGATACCTATGGTTCGCTCCAAGCATTGCTCTATTGCTAGTCAAGCATCCATATCCTCGGTAGAGATACTTGAATTACCCTTGTTGATTGAATTCATTTTCAGATTTCTTTTATTTCCTATTTTTCTTAGGTGTTAATTCTTTAGAAGTATAATTTCTGGTACTCTCAGGCCTCAGGCAGTGAAGCTTAAGTAGCGGGTTGAGAACCGCAAAGGACATCATGAAAGAAATGTAACCCTTTAGATTTTTCACTTGGAATAGAGCTACCCTACTTGTAATGAAGTCATTTTAGAAGAACCAATCTCTGAATGTCGTGAACATCTAGTTTTTAGCTCTCCTAAAAACTTTCCTCCTAGGGAGGATATCATGGTGCAAGAAAATAACAACATCAGTAATAGTGATGTGACTTCCTTAGATGATAGTGAAAACATGACACTAGATCCCCCTTCATTAGAAAGACATCGAATCGAAACCGCTAAGGTTATGAATGCACAAGTGTGCATTATATCCCTCTTGATTAATGAACCTCCTACATACCTTGTGGGACATCCTCATAATCCTCTAATTCTTTACCCACCCTCACAATGACCAAAAACTCAAAACAAACCTGAACTTATCCTTTACCTACCTAGGAATAATGTTTCACAATAGTCGAGTTATAATTGTTGCAAGTATGAGTGAGTATGATGGTGTTGTCATTGATGCCAACATAGTATAGGTTGTGAATGTATAGTTGAGATACTGTTGAGATGTTCTAAGTACATGGAGCTATCTTTATGGTCTTGAAGGTGTGTTGATATGATGAGTTACCAATTGCTCTTGAGAAATAGTGAAGACAAAGTTGAGTATGTGTTCTGCATTTCTTTTGCGTTAATCCTAAGCTTGTGGAGATTTGAAGTATTGTTTATGGGAATCCTAGGGTGATATATCTTGGATTATAATTTCTAGTTTGATGAAGAGTGAAAGTTGTGTTCATCGTTGTGTGAACTGGTCTGGCAGAGTTGTTTGTCTATGGATTGCGAGAAATGTATCTTCTCCACAATCCTTTGTTGGTTTGTTTCAAGCCTTGCAAACCTGGAAGAAGGATTGCAATGATGTTATCTATGTTCTATTAAAGATGTTCGTGGTATGGTGCTTTGGAAGACTGGTTTCAAAGTTATTGTGTGTGTCTGTGTAGTCTAGATGGATTGATGGAAAGTATTGTGTATGAAGGTTGTTTCATTTGTTGTGCATGAATCTAAAAGCATCTAAGATTTGTTCGGGTGTATGGTGAATCATGTTATCTGGTCCACATGTTATCTTCTTATTGCAGAAGCATGTACTTCAAAGTTCATTTGTGTTTTCATTAGGTTTGGTCGACCTAGTGTCTACACGTCATGAGAACGATAAGTATCAATTAAGGAAACGTGTGATTAATCAGAGATGTTGTTTTGGGTCTTGGTTAAGTGTTTGTTTGGCTTTCTCTCAGTCTCTTCCACCATGGGAATGTTGAGTTGCTAACTTAATTTGAATTTGTAATATGAAGTGTTTGTAGCTAACCTTGGAGAAAGTTTCTAAGGTTGAAGATGGTATAAATACAATTCAATTTTTTATGGATTGAATGTATGAGACATTCCACAAGTGTGAGAAACAAGAGTGTGAGAAATTTAATTAAGGAAGTAGTACTTTAAAGTGTTAGACTCCAAAAAGTAGTGAGTTGATGGTGTCTACAATTCTTTGATCAAGGCTGCAAATGTGTGTAATTGTTGTGGTGGAATTTTTTGTTATCTTTTTGTATTTGTAGGTAGTGAGCCTCCTTGTTGGACAGTGAGTCCTATCTGTAGGTACTGAGCCTCCTTCTTGGGCAGTGAGGCCTTTCGTAGTGAGCCTCTTTGTAATCAGTTTTGCAATTACTTTATATTGTGAGTTAATCCTCACCGTGGTTTTTTCCTTATTGGTTTTTCCATGTAAATCTAGTGTTTCTTCTGTTGATATTGCTTTATATTATTTGCACTTCATGCTCATACTTAATAAAAAATTAAATTGGATGTGGAGTTAATGATTGTTTGATATTTGTGGATGTGATTGGTGAGACCTGATTCACACTCCTCTCAGTTTTCTTGCTCCTTTTAACAATTGGTATTAGAGCTTTGGTTCCTTGGATAAGAGCTTAACCACTTGAGGTAGATCTGATGGCACACAAATTGTCAATCCCTATGTTTGATGGATTTGACTAGAGTGATTGGAAATTGTAGATGAGAGGTTACTTGATCTCTCTTGGTTACAAGACTTGGAAAGCTCTTAAGACAAAATATGTTGCACCAGCTAGTGGTCCTTCTTCTACAAATGAAATTTCTTCCTATAAGGAAAATGAAAAAGCAAGGAATACAATCTATAGTGCTTTATCTAAGATTGAGTAGACAAAAGTTATTTCTTTAGGCACTGCTTATGAGGTTTTGAAAAAGTTGGAAGATATCTATCAAGGAAATGATAGAGTCAAATTGTCAAAGAAGCTAGTAGCCAAGTGCAGATATGAGAACTTGAAAATGGAAGAAGGTGAAGATATTGCAAGCTATTTTCAAAGGGTTGATAGTGTAGTAAATGTAGTAAAAAATCAAGGTGGTACTCTAACAGATGAAGATGTAATGGAGAAGATTTTGATGACCCTACCAGAGAGTTATAGTGATAAAGTCTCATCCATTGACAAAGTGTATAATCCTAAGAAGTTCACTAAAGAAAAACTATTTTTCACCTTGACCACATTTGAAATGACGAAATTTGGAAAAGAAAAGGAGAAAATAGAAACAAACTTTAAATCCACTAAGATAGAAGATAATCCAAATAGTGAAGGTTCAGAGGAGTTAGAAGCAAACTTTACAATGAAATTGAAGAAAGGTACTAGCAAGTGCAAAGGTATGCTACCTTTTAAATGTTTTGGTTGTGGAAATATTGGTCACTATGCTTCAAGATGTCCAAATAGAGTTATAAACAAGAAGAGTGGAGAAAATAAAGACAAAAAGGACAAGAAGCTCAAGAAATTATATTATGTTAGAGAAGATGGTGGAAATTTTGATGATGAATTTGATTTTGAGGGTGATAATGATGTATGCCTATTTTTAGCCTTAGAGAATAAATCAGTTTCTACTAACTCAGGAAGATGTGCAAGGGAAAGTGGTTTGGAAAACAAGAAGAATGAGATGGAAGGTACTTTGGTTACTTCCTTTCATGCTAGACAAGATGAAGACTATTGGGTGATTGACACTGGCTGCAAAAATCACATGACTGGAGACAAAATTAAGTTCACTAAACTTGAAAAGTATGATGGTGGATTAGTCATGTTTGGAGATGATTTTGGTGCAAACATTGTTGGAAAAGGAACAATGAGTTTTGATGGAAAACACAGTACTGATGATGTCTATTATGTTAAGGGCTTAAGGCATAATATTTTGAGTGTTGAAAAAATGTGTATCAAAGGATTCAAGCTTGTGTTTTCGGATAACACTTGTGAGATTAGAAAAGGGTTTGAAACTGTGGTTGTTGTAGGAAGAAGAACATATGGAAACATTTATCAGCTTAAGGGTGTTGATGGTTAGTGCCTTGAATCTCAAGTTAATGAAAGTTGGCTATGGCACTGGAAGATGGGACATGTAAAAATTGACAATCTGATTAGGATTAGTTCAAGAGAGGTTCTCCAAGATATGCCTAAAATCACAAAGCCTACCAACACTGTTTGCAAAAGTTGTCATTTGGGAAAACAAACAAGATGTAGTTTTAAAGGAAAAGAACAATAAACTACCAGAATGTTGGAATTGATTCATATAGACCTCTCTGGTCCCACAAGAATAAGAATTCTTAAAGGTGATCTAGGTATTTTATGCTTTTAATTGATGATTATTCTAGAATGACATGGATTACATTTCCTAGAGAGAAAGCTCAAGCTTTGGATAGATTCAAAGTTTTCAAGGCTATGGTAGAGAATGAAGTAAACCTAAGAATAAAATGTTTAAGGTCTGATAGAGGTGGAGAATTCACCTCCAGTGAGTTTAATACATTTTGTGAAGAGCATGGTACAAAGAGACATTTTTCTACTCCTAGAACTCCTCAGTAAAATGGATTTGTTGAGAGGAAGAACCAGACTATTCAAGAGGCTACAAGGAATATGATGAAAGAGGAAAATATACTTGATGTATACTGGAGAGAAGCAATCCACACTACTATTTATATTCTTAACAGAGTTCAAATCAAAGGTAACAACATAAAGACTCCTTATGAGTTGTGGACTAGAAAGATTCCTACAGTTAAGTACTTTAAGGTGTTTGGAGGTAGATGTTATATTTAAAGAGATGATGATAACCTTGGAAATATTTATGTTAGATGTGATGAAGGTATTTTCCATGGATATTCAACTAATATCAAAGATTATAGATGCTTATAGAAGATTGAGGAAGATTGTTGAGGGTGCAAATGTAAAGGTTGATGAAGATATGCACAAACTAGTTGAAAGAAGTGAAGTTGAATCATATGAACCTATCTACAAAAAAGTACAAGAAGAGAATAAGGAAGAAGAAGAATAGATTGAAGAAGACGAAGCTCTGGAACCTGATCCTAAGACCCCAAAATATGTACAAAATAATCATCATAAAGAACAAATAATTGGAGATAAAAGTGAAGGTGTAAAGAGAAGAAGGAAAGTGGTGGCAATTGAGGTAAATCCATGTTTAATTTCTAAAATACAACCTAAATCATTGTGCGAAGCATGCAAAGATGAGAATTGGGTTAGAGAAATAAAAGAGGAGCTACAATAGATAGAGAAAAATTAGACATGGGAATTGGTTCCTAGACCTATAAATAAGAACATAATTGGTACAAAGTGGATGTTCAGGAATAAGTTGAATGAGAATAGTGAAGTAATAAGAAACAAAGCAAGAATTGTATGCAAAGGTTATCCATAGGTTGAAGGAATATACTTTAAGGAGACATTTTTCCCTAGTGGCAAGAATGGAGGCTATTCAGATGTTCTTGGAATTTTTTTCTCACAAAGATTTCAAAGTATACCAGATGGATGTTAAGTTTGCATTCCTGAATGGGGAATTGGAAGAAGAGGTGTACATGGAACAACTAGAGGTATTTCAGTTATTAGAGAAACCAGAGATGGTTTATAAGTTGAAAAAGGAACTATATGGACTTAAACAGGCTCCCAAAGCATGGTATGCAAGGTTGGTCAAGTATTTGACACAACAAGATTTCAACAAAGGCTCCGCATATAGTAATCTCTATTTCAAGGTTGAAGGAAACAAAATGTTGATAGTGGTTGTGTATGTTGATTTTATTATATTTGGAGGAAATAAGGGTATGTGCAAGAGATTTGCAGAGGAGATGCAAAAGGAGTTTGGAGTTTCTATGATTGGTGAGTTGAATTTCTTTCTTGGACTTCAAGTGAATCAAACTAATAAGGGCATAGTCATTGCACAATCAAAGTATGTCAAAGAGTTGTTGAAGAAGTTTGGAATGGATTATTCCAAACCGGTATGTACCCCTATGGTGACTAGATGCAAACTGAGTAAGGATGATGATTCTCCTAAAGTTGATCAGAGCATGTACAGATCTATAGTTGGGTAAGTGCACCAAGATGGTCGCACTTTTGTGGCCAAAAAAGAAAAAAAAGCTCAAAACGCGTTCGCGTTATAACGCGAACGCATTTTGAGCTTTTAAAAGCAAAAAAAAAAAAAAACTCAAAATCATTTCTCATTTCCTTTGTGCTGTGTTTTAGCTCCGCCCGCGGCCAAAAACCCTGTCATATGCGCTCGCATTTTTGGAGAGGTCAAAATTCATCAAGAGCAATTGGATTTCTTCACAAATATGGCGCCACGATGACGAAAAGATGCAAGAGGTAAGTATTGTTTGGTATTTGTTTTGAATTTGTTAGTTTTAAATTGATTTTGTTTGTTTTAGTTTAGAAATGAATGTTTTTTTTTTAATTTGTAGGAAATCATCAATAAGAGGAGAAAATCCTCAACCAAATCAGCCTCAACTACAAAATCAACCTCCCCCACCATTCTCTTCAATACCCTCCTGCACTCAAGAAAATTTGAGGAGTGAAATTGAAAACAATAGAAAAGAAGTTGAGGATCTTATTAGTAGGTTGAGTGATCAAAATTCTTCAACCACGAAGGATACATCTAGCAGATTCATTGGAAGGATTTGTTAAAAAATGTGGATGCAATTACCCAACAAATATCTGGATGGCAAAATAGGAGGCAAACATCGAGGGCATATTATGCAGATAAATTCATCATATAAACAAGTTAAAGATTTAAAGATTACTAAAGGCTATTTGTGCTCTCTATTCACTGACCCTAGAACAAATCAAAATCTCACCCTCAATGCAAAGAGGTTTTCTATCCATTGGTGCCACCACCTAGAGATTAGGAACCATTTTTATGACAGATGGTATATGGTCTTTGATTACCCACCATGCAATAACTGTGAAGTCCCCCAATATTTTCTTAGGAAATTATACTGTGAGTTTGTATTGAACCAAATCCTGAATTATTTTGATATGAAGGAGCCGTGGGAGAGGTGGGTAACGCGATAGGATAGGCGCACGCCCTGATCCTACATGACAAGGGAGATGACCTCTCTCTAGGCTGCCTCGTGAGCAGATTGCGATGCCAGTAGTTGCAAAGGAGAGTGCTGATGTAGAGACTTTGCAGGCGATCACATCCTTGACTTGGAGTGTCATCCACCACACTAGCCCCATTGTACAGCGCAATCCAGGGGAGTCTTCAATTGGTGGCCTTCGAGGCCATGTGTGTCGATCTTGCAGAGCCACTTGTTCGTATGACCCTACCGGCCCTTAGGAGGGTGCTACACAGGATCCATATGCTTCTATGCAGCCTGATCCATATGCATCTACGGTGATGGAGAGGGCGGCTGACATTTTGCATGATGCATATGGTATTGATAGTCAGGTAAAATTGAACATGTTCATTGAATTTAGCTTATTAAATTTTAATTGTTAAATGCAAGATTAACTAATTTAGTTTTATTATTTTAATAAAATTGTAGGGTCACAGTGTTGACCCTGGGTACACTAGTCAATCTACTTATTTTTGCAGTACACCTATCAGTGGGGTATGTAAAGTTAGTAAACAATTATAAATTTATTACATATGTTAATAGCATTGTTTTACGAATGGTATTTTAATATGTGATTTTGGATGTTGAACAAGGTGTTGTTGGAGGTTTCAAGGAAACACCTTCGAGTGCAAGTAGATTTGCTCAAACTTTCAATGAGGTAATATAGAATAAAGAGAACTTAAATTTAATGAATTCTAATTTTAATCTAGATTTGTGTATATATAGTCATAAGAGTATATGGGTTCACTAGGTTATTATTTGAAATCTTTAAGAATGGTCCTACCATGATTGTTTGTCTTAGAATTCCTACAAGTGTAAGCTATATATAATAAAAATTTAACATGGAACTGACAAAGGTAGAGCTACATTCTACTCCATCCTATATATTTTTTTGTGATGTCAACGCAACCAAGAATAAGACGATGGATGTCCTACATGATGTCAATGTAACCAAAAATAAAATTTCTATCCTCGACCCTATCTATCAGCCAAGACTCCTTCAATATCTCCTAGACGCTTGGAGATGCTTAAGACTAGGTCAAAATACCCTATATTCTCTTCATTTGTTGCATAGCTCATCAAGTTTCCCTATATGTTCTCTAACTAATCATGATTGCATGGAAAGAATTTATAATTACTCATTAAACTCTCAACTATTGGAGCCTCCTCAAACTTTCCCATAGGACATGGAAAATGCTTAGAAATGATTAAATTCCTTAATAGGGTGTGGGAGATCTTTTAGGAAAACATTTGACACTAATTTGATCCATTGAATTCTTCTTCATTCTTATATATTCCTCAAATATACCTTGCAATACCCCTATCATACCTAAATCTAATACATTCATGTCCTAGTTAGCTAGCATGTAGGTGATATAGTATGGTCCATGAATTTTATGTCCTTTTTTTTCATTTTTCTATATTCTCTTTTTATCTCACTACTACTTCACATAAAAGAAAAGAAAAACATTACTTCTCATCTAAGGCCCCTAAGGTTTTAAACCCCTTAGATGCAAGGATTCAAAGCACATCAACCACTTGGTACAAAATGACTAAACTTGCATTATCTATTTGTAGCAATGAAAGAGTTTAAGCGTAGAGAGAGCTACACCGGTGACCTAAGAGAAACTTTAGGCTTTAAAAACAAAGCCAATTAGGCTAGCAGACATGTGGATCAGGACAACATTTGGTGGAAGAGGAAGAAAGATGACTAGAAGTCTGGAGGCCCACCATACTCGATTTTGATATTCAACCATGAGAGCAAAAGAGAGAGTTGATATCATGTATCAAAACATTAAGCATGCATTCTTCCAGCCAATGGATAAGGAGATGATTACTTTTCTTCATTTTCATTTGCATAACCATATCACGGCATGGGAACCATGAAGACCAAGGATGTCCAGCTTTATGTGGAGGTAATGGATGTGGTCCAAACTTTAGGAGGGGCAAGAAGGTCAATGTATCATCTTGATGAATGATAGAAGAGGGGTTGGTCAGACAAACCAAGGGCACCTAGTCATGAGTAGGGACCTTGTATAGGTTAGATTGGTGAAGCAAAGCACCAAGGAGGTCTTTTACAAGGAAAGGCCTTCCAGAGCAGTACATACAAGGAAAGGCTCATGCCCCCGCCGCCTCTTTCCTCTATTTGAACCCTCCTTGATCCTCTCACTCGTTATGTCCACCTCTTGTAGATGTTTCCTCTCACCCATGCCTATGAGTTTTGACTCTCCTGGTTTCTTTGGTCATTGCCTCTCACCTTGCAGCCACCATGTCATTCTCTTTGATCTCTTCCCTTTGCCTTTGCCCCTTAGAAGTCCTGGACTTGCTTCCTCTTTTTACTCCTCTCTTCAATCTTTAATGCCAATTGATAACATTGTTAATCGCTTTGGGGCTTAAGAGAACCATCTCCCTCTTGAATGTTCCACTTCAAACCATTGAGATACCTTTGCCACCTTGATACTTTCATCCTCTCGCGGACATTGACCTCATGCAGTCTTTGAAACTCCTCAAGATAGGAACTCATCTCCCCGATCTCTTTGCCT
>VDFB02141104.1:0-13225 GCA_007258455.2 Sequoia sempervirens
TCCATAGAATAACCTGCTAAAGATGTATAATTTTGTGCAAGAATATGATGAAAATATATGTGAAGACATGTAGCACATAATCAATAATCTGGTGCAATTTGATGAAACTAGAAGAGAAGCTCATGCTAAGAATACAAAGTTGTAGTTGCAAGTTAAACACTTGCATGATAAGAGAGCTTCTCCTAGAAAATTTAAGGTAAATAGTATGGTGTTAGCTTGGAATTCAAGGTCACAAGATAAGGGTAAACATGGAAATTTTGAAGCATTATGGTTGGGACCTTATTTGGTAGCTAGTACACATGGTGAGGATTCATATTTCCTTCAAAGCTTGATAGGTGAACTTTTTGAACTGCTAGTACATGGACAGTTCTTAGAGACATACTTCTCCTAAGTATGTTATGATTCCATGTACACTGTAACTTTTGTATATTTTTTATAGGTGTGCTTGGTTTGGTTGTTTTTCAGTTGGTCCTGCTACCTAGTCAAATTAGTTCCCTAGTTTTGGTTCACTATTTTTTGATTGTTCTGTTTCAACCATAGATTCTAGGATCTCATCATGCCTACGAGAGACATGCATCCCTAGTTGGAGCCACTGGTGGAACCCCTAAAATTTTCATGTCCCATCTCTAGTCTTGCTTAAAATTTGGTTGAAATTGTATCTGAGGGCTTAAGGTTCTGCTCTTTGTCACTGTGTTAGGGTTTTAGTTACTTAAAGCCTTATTTGATAAACCCTTTTAATTCTATATTCTTTCCAAGGTTTTAATTCTATGTTGACCCCTTGTGGCTTGTTCCTAGTATTTTAAGTCATATCTTGTGCCATCAAAATCCATTGAGTGACCAACCCTCTGGTTTTGTTTTACCGGTTATCATGTGTTGAGCCATTACTTTAAGGTTTCCTAAGTTAGGCTAGGTATTTCCCATTTTAAAATTTAAGTCATCTTTTCCATGGGAATTATCACGTTGTCCTAGTTGGGCCCCCTTTTAGAGATTAATATTTTTTGCATGTGCATATATCAAGACCCTGAATACCATTTGATTGATACAAACAAATCTTCGTCGTTCCCCACATGCCCGTTCCATTTTATTGCTTCTTATTTTATTCCTATGGGCTCACAAGTGAAGGCCATGTGTCCTATATGATTGGTGGGCCTGACATATTTTATAAGGTGTACAAATGGTTGTCAAAGGAGATCAATGGTGGGGGATGAATGATATTGCTGCATCTAGACCATTCCCCATGTGCCCATTTTCATTTCTTTCCCATTAAAATAATTACACGAGTTGGCTTGCGGATGCCATGTGTATAGTCTAAACAGTGGGCCCAATGATGTCAAGTGGTATATCACATAATTTTCAAGTAAATCAATGATCAATAGTAGGTGACATGGAGTAATCTTGACCGCTCCCCACTATCCCGTATAGGTCTCATTTCTACTAACATATTCTCAATGGGGAAGCGGGCATTTGTCATGTAGAGTGATCCAAAGGATGAGGAAGCATTAGCATAGGGGAAAATATTAATCAAATATTTTAACATGGGGCATGAAAAATAAACTTTGCATTACTAATGTAGATATATTGCACATGCTTAAGATCTTTTAATCTAGGTCATGGATGTTGTAAGAGGGATAAAGTTGCAGGTAATTAAGAAGTGTGTATGAAGAAGCCAAGAGATTGAATCTTGACTTCTCCCTATCTTCCCTTCGATGAAAGACTTGCATGGGTTATGACTCACGAGGGAAAGGGAAAGAAAACACGTGGATCCTAATTACGGTGACAAAGAGATGGTAGAACCTGCATACTCTTGGTGATTGGTTCATTAGGAATTTCTATCATTTAGTAAATATTGCGGCTATGTATAGTTTGATCTTTCGTAATAAGTTGGTCAAATCTAGATTGTCAATCAAATAACACTTCAAAATTATCAACGAATGGAATTCAAAACTCACTTGAAGACAAGTGAGCCATTCTAGTTCATGTGAGTGAGCCTTAATAGTTGAAAGGACATCGAGCTACCAAAGAAAATATTTGCATAATTATTAATACATGTCTTAAAGGCATAATTCAAGATTGTTAAGTATACTCTACACACTCAAAGAAGCTCAAGCTATGGTTTTTTAATATTTTCAGATGTCAGAACCAAGGTTGTCAACCTGTGAAGAAATTTAGTAAATAAATTGCTTCCCTCCCATTAGAATTATTGTTAAGTTGTGGTTTTTCAAACTCTTGAAGTGTGTTTAGGTTTTCTTGGTTTATAATTTTTAAGGTTTGACATTCATAAAAGGAATTTTATTTCTGCATTGCATAATTCATGTCAAACCCTTACAAAAGTCATAAGCCTTGTTCAAGTAAACCATAAACCCTACCTCATAATACCTATTCTATTATGGCTCCTAAAGTAAAAGCGTCTTCATCTAAGGGGGGGTTTTTTCTCCCAAAAGGCCTTTAAATAAAGGCCTCATGGACTAGTTTCCACCCTCGACCATTGATAAACCTAAGGACCAATTGCTTCTCAGAGGTTCACAAGTTGTAGAGGGTTTAATTGACAAGAATTACTTTATCAAGGATGCCAAGTTGCCTTATACTAGATGAGAACTGTTTTGTAGCTAGTTCAGGAATAGAAACATGGGTATCCCAATAGGTAACCCTTGGAATTGTGACCTGGGAAAGTTGATTATACTAAATGTTTATATGGATGTTGACTTGCTTAAGTTAGTAGCTTCCAATTGTGACCTATTCAAAAGAACTATAAGAACATATGATGGGAAGGAAATGGTCAAAATCACCAAGGAAGAATTGGGTCTTGTTTTCAAACTCAAACAGGAGTATGATAAAAAGTCTAGGATTACATTCAGAGTTCACATCTTGCCGAGATTCCTAGCAGAAATTGTAAGTCAAAAGATCATAATAGGGCCACATGATAAAGAGCCTTTCCTAGTTAGCTATTTTATTTCTTACTTACAAAAAAATTTCTACTCTATTTTCCAAATAATTGGTTATGATCCTATCATGGGAATGCAAATGGCATGGATGTATATGGTTTCACATATTCAACACCCCTAGTATTGTGCAATATATGATTATGAGGGGTTTATCTTAGAAAAAATGCATGAAGGACTAATGAGGTTGAAGAAATTTGAACTGGGAGTGAGATTCAGTTGGTATTCATTATTGATACATATGTTTTTGTACAAAGGTGTAGTTTTCTTTGGGCCTTGTATAACTTTTGAAAGAAGAAAGGGTGACTTGGAGTTTCTTGTGCAATACTGGATGACTATTTTAGACAAGGATGATAGGACATATGATTATGTGACATTTTAGAACCTGTTTGCTTCAGAATTGGGGAGAGTCTTAATTGTGAGTGTACCTAGAATTCCCATATCTCTACATGATTTCTCGAGACCTAAAGAGAGAAGGCCCGAGCTTGGAGTTTCCCATAATTAGGGAGATGTTATCCCATACCCTGATTACACTATCTTAAGAGTATATGGTTCCACGGTAGCACCCCACATAATGCCAAGGTTTGTTCCAGAGAGAATATGTTTCCTAGAGGTAATGTGGCAATTGAGAAGTGTTGAAAATCGACACTTATTGAATCAAGGAAAAGGAACATTCTTTCCTTTGTACACTTATTTTTCTAATTTTGTAATGACCAAGGGAGGATTGAATAATATTCTTGATATACTAAAAATCTACCACATGTAGAGGTCAGTTGAGAGGGTCAGATATGACCCTGAAGGGTTTATGGCTTGGTTGAAAGAAGGAAACAAGAGCTTCAAATTCATACACATTTTCCAATATCCTAAAGATGTGATAAGAAATGTGTTCAACCTTCTAGAGCAGGATAAAAGAATAAAAAAATGGATTTCTTTTAATAATATGCAAAGAAAGATAAAGCAAGAAGAACCTAACTTCAAGGTTCTGCTAGAGACTGAAAATGTGATACAAAAGGTGGAGCATGTATGAAGGAATTTTGATTCAGTAGTGGGCCACCTTGAAGTTAAAGGGGTAATAAGTAAGGATAAGGGAAAATCCCGATTGATAGATGAACAAAGTAGAGGGGAAATCCCTACTATGGGAGAATAATCTATAGCTCAAGCCCATGATGAAACAAGAATAAAGTTCTTCTTAAGGAGAAAGAGTAAGGAAAAGAAAGTTGAAGCAACTTTTCATCATTCTTCACAAGAAGAATATAAGCTTCCTTCTCCTGTGCCACAAGTGCCACCACCATCTCCTCTAAGGACAACAGAGCTTGAGATTGTGGAAATTGATTCTTCACCACCTAGTAAAATACCACCAAGAGAGCCACCATTGAAAAGGAAGAAGTTTGAGATGACTGGTCTGGTGGATAATGATGACAAAGGCTCTAATGATGACATTTGGGTATCAGAGCAGGAAATGCAAGGAGTGCCTACTACACTAGTAGTAAGGAATACACCTCAATTGGGTACAAGATTGAGTAAATTTGATCTTATAGGTCTCGATGGTAGAGATGATATGTGGGTTGAAGCACATGCAAAGTTTCTAGATGATGACTCATTTATAAATTCTCAAGATTTTATGGAATTTTCATACAGAGCTAAAAGAGATTAATATGTCAAAAGCTTGGCTATAGAAGGAAGCCTTCATCCATAATTTCTAGATGCCATGATCTAGAAAAGGGTTCTAAATGAAATGAGAGTTAGATTCCAAAAGATGACTACAAAAGAGGGTTGAGAATTGATAAGGAATAGTGGTATTTTGTTGCTGCCAAAATGCGATTTAGCCTCTGCCAGAGCTTTTGACACAATAAACAAGTGTTACAAGTCTCTCTATGATACATAGGAGGAAGCTACACTTGCACTGTAGGGGTCTTCTTTCAGTGAGGAATGGGAAGCCTTGGCTATATGGTCTCTAGCCCCAAGCACCAAAAAACCTAATATTGTTGAGCTTGCACCTAACTATAGTGGAGCCCTAATAATAAAAAGAGTTTTAGAGACATCGGCCTTAGAAGCAACAAATATTTTAGTTCATGTTGCACAATTTAAAAGGGATACTATAGAATCTATGACTTCAAAAAAGGATAATCTTAAATAGATTACAATGATTTACTAGTCAAATATTGAAGTCCTGAGCAATATAATATGCAATTGTAGACAAAAGTTGCATTATTAGAAAATAAGTTACAGAGTTTGCAACCTGAAAATCCTAAGAAAAATGATGTTGATTCCCCCCACCACTTCAAAAGAATTTTTACACCTAGAGTTTACTGTTGAAGTAAGTTCTTCATGGGCAATTGTGCCCTATAACATGGGAAGTGTGCCCATTTCAATAGTAGAAACCAATACACCAGAAAGGCCAAAAGCTAAGGAAGATACTAATAGGGAAGAGTTACTTAGGAAGTTAAATGAATACAAAGAGAAGTGTGACAATCATGATGAGGATATTTTCAAGAGCAACATCAAGATTATCACCACAATACTGGAACATTTGAATAGAAGAGTGAATAATAGGTTGAATACAATTCACCATAGTTATTCATCCATGGTGGCTGCCATCAGGAATTTTGAAATTAATAGAGAAAGAGCCATTCCACTCATGGAAATTTAGATACCTAGGAAGTAGGATTTGGTATTGATGTAAATTGGAGTTAAATAGGATGTCAATCCTCCTGAAAATTTTAAACCTACCATGTTTCTTCTAAGTAGAATTGAAGGATATAGAGGAAAGCTTGAACCACTGGAAAACAAAATTAAAGAGCTAGTGAAATCATTTCATGAGTCACATCATGGCCTTATTTCATCCATTCTATGGGATTATGATAGCATCAAAACTCAGCAGAAGTGGAGAAATGAAACAAATAATGTTATTTCAGATCAAGCTATGGCAATTTTTTAGAAGTTTGATATGCATACATTGAAGATAAATATCGATATGCTAGTTCATACTAAGACTATCCTACTGGAATTTGATAAGGAGGCTGACCAGATTGTCACCAAGTATGCACCTTATAGAGAAAGGGTTGATGAAGTCATGAATTTCAATTGGCCCACTGAAGAGGAATTCCTAGCATGGAAGGGCAGATACTTGGAGGGAGTGGTGGACTGATGTGAAATGGCAGGGTGTTAATTTGAAATTTTGAAGTCTACAACCATGAAGAATAATGGATAGGTGAGAGTTGCACTGCATAGCCTAGATTTAGTATAGATTAGGCTTTTGATAAAGTATGAAAAATATAATGCATCTTCTTCAAGTTGAATTGATGAAAAGGATGCAGACGTGGATATATCTTTTGTCTTTACTTTTCTATTTCCATCATGCTTTCCTTCTTTCACCTTGTGTGCATGGGCACAAATTTTGAGGTAACTATTTGAAGATACCTTTTTGAAGATTGGACCAGATCTCAAATAATGAATGAAGACTACTTAAATTTCCCCACATGTTTCCCACCTCTTCGGAATACAATGCAATTGAATAGGGGAATCTTTATTTTGAGTAGTCCAATAGGATATTGACATGTCTACTTTCTAGCTTGAGGATTGTTTTGCTCCTTCATTTCTATAAGAAGGAATTCTAGGCCAGAAAGTAGGGGTTTGTTGGTTTGCATTCTACACTATGAATTGTGAAAGGAATATCAAGCATGTTTTAGTGTATTGTCTTAAGTTTAGAGTTTCGTTAGTATGTATGTAATTTTGATAACATTATAGCAAATGAAATAGAGAGTGATACCAATTTCATGGCTATTTTCTCACCTTGTACTTGTTTTATGAGTTATGAATGAAAGCAATCCAGGGTTCCTTTTATTTGTCTCTATTGTTTCTTGAAATAGATGTTTAATTTAATTCCTACTTATTATTTCATTGAGTTAATCTAAATGCTTGAATGAGATTGTAAACTCATAAGAATTAGGTTCTAGGATATTTGTAAGTAGTGATGATCATGAATGAAATAGGGGAATATTGTAAAGCAACATTTCTTGAGATTGTAGTTTGTTATTGATAACATGTTGTCTGGTTACATAGGTTGATATTAACTCATTGCTTGGAATAAGACAGTGGTTCGTGCAAAATATTCATAGCTTAGTTCTTGAGTTGATTCATCAGTTGATCACCTTATTGTATAAACTTTCAAAATGGATACCACTATCGTTGTTTTGTGTTGAGTTTCACCTTCTCATTCTCTAAGTGTAGGATATCAGTGAATGAGCTGCCAACTTGTTTGATGTGCTACATTGATGAGTAATTTTATGAGAATTATCTATTATTGACCATGTATTTGAGTAGTAATCACATAAATTCCTAAGTATACATTGTGGGATCACACTCCTAGGTTTAACAATGCCTAAAGTGTAGGAGTAGAAGTCATATATTTTTACTCATTCATTGGCCAATCCCTTTGGATTACTAAGTATTGGAAATGGAAAAATCCATAGGTTTTTTCTGAACCCAGTTTGGTTCTAAAAAAATAACCAATAGAGTCTAAGAAAACATTGTATTAATAGGATATTGAAGATAGTGTGGAAATATATTTCTAAAACTATCTGAGTAAAGCAACATTGAATGATTCTCCTTCCATGGGTAACATTGAGAATATCATATTGAATTCCAAATAGGTAGGAAAAATAACTTGCCTAATGTTACTTAAACATATTCCATTCCACAACCTATGAAACTGTATTCTTTCTTATATCATCAGAAGAAAAGTAACACACTGTCACTAATAAAAGCATACCATTCTGAAGGGTGCAATATTTTGAAATCAAGTATACCTGGTCCCTTATTACACATCATAGTAACTATTCTGTAAATTAAGGAGACAATGGATCAAATCATGGTGAAATAGTCCAAAGATGGGAAGACACAATATAAAGGATTGTTAGGTAAGAAGGACAAAGAGAAGTCAAATCAAAAAAATCAAAATTCCAATATATGCCTGGGAGAACACTTGTACAAAAACATACATTTAACACAACCCCATTGGGTCAAATAAAAAACAATTAAATTCAATACAACAATCAAAATAATAATAAACATAGGATTCCAACAAGAAATATTTATTAGGGTTGGAGAAAAATTTCCTTTGTCTATAAGTGTCATTGTGCTCAAATTTCTTATATGTAATTTGGGTATGTGCAGGATCATCATGGAAAAAACAGACCCTTAAGTGGTGAAAAATTTAGAAAAATCAGAGTTAGGCAACTTGACATAAAAATTTGAATAAGTTATCTATATTATTTCAAAAATATGTAAGAATAGAATTTGTAAAAAAATGAATGTAGTTTCTAAACTAGGTACTAGGTTTCTTTAAAAAAAAAATCTATTTGGTGAAATTTTGAAATTTCAATGCAAGAGTAATCTCTTAAATTTCAGGAAACAAAAATAAGTAGGTGTCCTGCCTAACCACCCTAACCACAATAAAATGATAAAAAAATTATAATATTTTAGATATAAGTAGAGACTGGATAACCTAAGGTGATACATTATTTTTGTAAATTTTTTCAGGTAAATAATTAATTATGAATTTTTATTACAACTTTTAAAAAAATATAAAAAATCGTATATCTAACCAATCTTAAATTGGTCAAAACTTCAGATTTTAATCCTATAGTATGCTAAGCATAGAATGTGACACATGTTTTAGATTCAAAAAATGTGATACCATTTGAAAGCTATAGATGTTTTTCCATCAACCTATCAATTAGAACTTTAGTCGTAATCTAAAGAGAAAATGAATAATAATTATTTATTACATTCAAAGTAAAGCATAATTTATAATAGGAAAGTCGAGAATCTCCTTTAAAAACCTTTTTCGCTTTATCAATTTTGGGTTAGAAAAACGTCGCCACCCACTTTCCCTACACATACCCATCATTTCAAATTCACTTTTGGCCCATCATGATCCTACACATACCTATATTTGTTGTGACCGCCTTAATACATCCTATTTTGTTTTTGCAAAATAATGACTTCTTTCTTGTTTTGGTTTCAATGTATTCAAAGTTTCAAATTTTGGTTTTCAATTGTCAAAGAGTTCATTATGGATGGAAAAGAACATAAAAAATAATCCAAGTTTCTTTAGAGTTTGTCAAAATGCTTGAAATGAACAAGTTATTCGTGATATGAGTTTCAAATTCTTAACCAACTCATTTCTGATTCACTTAATTTTTTTCAAACATAGACAATTCAACTAGATTTTTCCTACAATTGCTGTTTTGTTTTCAATTGAAAATAATCTTTTGAGTGTCAAAATTATAGTTCAATCGAGAAACTCTACAAGTATCATTATTTTCAGTTTGGTTAACAAGCTCCGCATCCTATGGTTGATAGAAAGATGCCATGCTAAAATAAACACATCCTAAAATTAATCGCATATTTGTTTGCCCATTAAAAATTAAAGATTTAGAAATTTTAAAGTTGTTCATATATATATATATATATATATATATATATATATATATATTTTAAATGGTGTTTAGTAAATTTAAAGCATTTTAAATCTTAAAAACATAAATGACAAAGTAATGTTTAAAAAATTTAAAGTCTTAATAAAATTTAAAAGACTTTAAAATGAGGATTTGAAAATTAAAACTTTAGTATGTGGACATTTTATAATAATAATTTTCTATAATGTATGCAAAATTGTGTGATAAGCCTTTAAGTGACCATTTACAGGTAGAAATATTTTGCAAAAGGTAATAAAAATTTCCAAAATCTCACTTGCAACATAAATTATCACAAAAATATAATTGCAGCGTGAATTTCCAAAAAAAATACTTGAACACAAAAATCCCACAAATAGCCATAACAATTCAATTTCCCACAAATGCACTTAGAAGAAAAAGAAACCACAAGTTTAAGTCACATACATGAAAATTTAAAATGCATCAAATAATTATAGAGAAACTACTAAGTAATAAAGCATGGTTTAAAATGAAGAGTCAATTCTTATTCTTGAAGTATCACATGAAAATTTAAAAATCATCAAATAATTAAAGAGAAATTACTAATTTTTCATTGAGCAATATGTCTTCCCTCCTAAATGTAAATATTTAACATTTTTGTTTTAATTCCAATGTAAAGGGTAAATTTAAGAATTAAATATTAAGAGAAAACCTTTAGGTTTAATATTTTCAATATTCTTCTCTTTTTTAATGTATTCATGTGGACTTTTGAAGCATTATTTTGATTTTATTAAAAAATTAAAACCTTTCATTTACTTATTCAAATCAAGGGTTTAAATAAAATAGAAAAATAACATTTTTATCACACCATCGATTTGAAGAGACTAGACACAAAGTTATTTAATATTCTAATGATTTTTTTAAAGAATGAATAATTATTTTCTAATGAAAAAACATTAATATCTTTGTAATATATAAATATGATGCTACAAATTATATATTTACTTATTCATTTTTCAAACATAGGGATATTTCAAAAAAAAATAGTTTTTTTTGTTTACAAATAGTGATAAGTTGTTGGTTCATGTTGAGGAAATATACACAACCCATAAAAAATGGAATATGCTATGAATATGCCAAAAACTTACCAAATTTGAAATATATTTATGCCATTCCAAATCTAAAACATTGATTGGAAATATAATTGGGAGTATAATTGGGAGTCATTGATTCATAACTATTTTTGAGTGTGAGTCTTTAAAAGGCTACTAAATAGATTATTTTAGAGGATTATATTTTTTTATAATTGTGTGGAAAATATTGATTTTTTAAAATATTTTTCTCACTTCATGGATTCCTTTCATTCAGATTGGTGAATTTTATTTATTTATATAAGCAATATTGTGAATTTTAGGTCATTTCCCAATTGTAAATCATATGTCGCTATACACGTATCATTTTCTTTGAAATATAAATTTTGTGCACTCATATTTTGGTGCACTTGATGAATTTTTCTACGTGATAAGTTTCCTTCAGATATTTGCAATGTTTATGTGTAGTTGTGATAGGGTCTAGTGAAGCATAAACTGGTCAATATATTTTTTAAAATTCTAGAGTTTATTCATGTAAGATTGCTAAGAAATCTACGATTTATAGTCTTTCTTTCTCTCTCCCTCTCCTTTTCATTTTCAATAAAAATCTCAAAAATAAAAATTTAATGATATAAAGAATCAAAATATTAAAGATTAGATGGGATAAATTTTTTGAGAATGCATAAATTTAATTAGATTATAGATCACATAAGACTTATTTAAGGTAAAATTCATGAATTAAGTTGTTTTCTTCATAGGTCTAACTCTATTTTTTAGTATCTAGTACATAAGTCATTTCATTTGAACAATATCCACATTGAACTACTAATATTCCTTGCAAGTCAAAACCTATTTGAAGCCTTGGGATAATCAAACTTTTTTCTATATTTTTTCCAAGAGAGGTAAATTTCACTCTATATATTGCCTAAATTGACAATGACTAGTAAACACATCAATACAAAGCCTTTTCTATTTCATTTTCTAAGTATTTATTTTGAGTCGTAAGATTAGATGCCTAAAATATATTTTTGTATTTTAAATAATTTATGCCACTAATTTCATAATGTAGTGTGAACTAATTAATTAAGGTTTCTTTCTTCTCTAATTTATTTATTTATTATCTTGTCTTATCATTAAAAAATTAAGAAATTGTTTTCTATAATTAATTAAATTAATATATATCACATCCATCTTCATTTAAATAATACAAAATTCCTCTTTCACAATAAAATTTACAAATCCACATCATGGCTACTTTCCTTCATTTATAATTTTAAAAGACGTAAATGAAATCAATCTTTAATCTAAGTCATCAAATTTATCAAATGAATCCTAACAATCCATCTCTAACAATCAAAAAATAAATAACAATTTTAAACCTAGCCATCAAATTAATCAACTAAATCCTACCCATGGATCCCCAACTATCATATATATCCATACACAACATATTAACATTTATTATTTTTGATAAAGGGTAAAACAGGTTTTACAGGGACCCGAAACCACAAAGTTTACAATAAAAGAGACAGGACACAAAAGTCCAATAGAAAACACTAGCTGCCCAAGAGAAGAAGGAAAGAGCAAGCAACAACCACTAGAAATAGACCAAAAAGGTCAAGCCAAAAAGAACAACAAAATAAACAAAAAAACCCGCTACTAATGACTCAGAGTCTTGAGGACAGACTCCGTTTCCGCCTCCAAAATCTGCGTATCATTGACACCCTTTTTAAAAATTTGAATCATCTTTTGGAGTAGGGGGGCCCTTACGCTTCAGATTGGCTCTGGTTCTTTTGGAAATTCCAACATCGGTATCCTCTAGATCCACCACCAAGTTCCCTAATGGGCTTTGTATAACTTCTTTGTCATCGCATTAATGATAATGGCATTGTGTCTGGCCATTCGATTGTTTTGTTCTGCAACAATTTTGATGGTGTTCCTAATATTCTCAACCTTTGCATCTATATTTCTATTACTGAGAGGTTCTTTCCTGAGACCATGAACACCACTATCCACTTCTTTCTTTTCAATCACTGCAATCTTAGCACCCAGCTCTTCCAACTTGCTTTGAAGGGCCCAATTTTTTATCTTAACATTTATTGTTACCTATCCAATAAATTCAAATTATTTTTTTCTCATAGTTAAACCTAGCCATTCATTTAAAAATGAATCTCAAATTTCAAATCCTCTCAATGTACACATTTAAATCATCCCCCATCATGAACCAAACTATGAAGGAGAATATGTTTGAGAAATTACATGTTACCAAATTGAGTACTCCCAAGGACAACTGGACATAAAACCATGTCCTGAGTATGTCAAATCACATAAGGTTTCCATTGATCTTTAGTTTCAAATTAAAATTTTCATTCCTTCTTTCTAAAATTAGAATTAGTTGCAACATTTGAAGTTTTATTTAATTTTATCTTTGTTTCCTTTTATTTCCATTTATTTTTCTACATCTACATTCTAGAATGCATGGTGGGATATGTTTCTCTAGCTATTTTTTATTTTTGTAGGTCTACTTGGCATTTCTTACTAGTTTTTGAGCTCCCAATCAATTTCCTCTATGAAACGACATCACTATCACTAGAATTATCACATACAATCATCTTGTGTGTATCTATCCTATCCTATGTTATACCATTTTGAACCACATTTTTTTGTAGGGACTTCTCTCTTACACTTCTAGGGTTTTTCACCTAAAAGGTGAAAGGTATCCCACAAAAACTTGGGGTTCACTGAAGACTAATGT
>VDFB02141105.1:0-62779 GCA_007258455.2 Sequoia sempervirens
AAATTGGGCTACACAGGGAAACACAGAGATACTCGTTCGAAAACGAACGATGGTTAAAACGGACCTGTCAATACCTCCGACAACATATTTATATTGGATTAGGGTACACTCAGACCTGACAAGCAGGTGGAGCTGTTACCCGGTACCTGTGTCTGCAGGAAAACATCAAGGTTAAAAACATGTATATATATATATATAATCTCATGTTAGAAAACACGCCGTGAATAAGAATTGCAGCGTAGCAGGGTACTCACGAATGAGTAATGCTACACTGTCTTATCCATCGACACAAACGAGCAAGATCAATCATATCAACATGATAACATAAGCAATAATCATAACCAACAAGCTCTATCATGAATGAAACTATCACAGTATCATCGAACCAACATAATCCAAATAACTAGGATGTCAATGTATCATCCGCACAATCAAAACAACATAGTATCTAGAATCTCCTCTGAAAAGAATCAACATAGTATCAAAGTAATCTAACAAGCAAAATCAAATCTAACAGAATGTCTAAACTGGAGGGTCACTACATCCTCCCCCCTAGGATAAGGCTTACTCCTGGAAGCCTGCAAACAAATATGGATAAAGCTCATGCATACGTGTCGCATCCTCCCAAGTAGCTGATGCCTCATCGCTAGGATCCCATTGGACCCTCACCTGATCAACGTCTCGACCCCTGAGGGCGAGCCTCCGACGCTGAAGAATGCCCACGGGCTCCAAAGCCAGCTGCCCGTCCTCTACCTGTAATGCATTCCAATCGAGTACATGTGAAATGTCAGGATGATAAGGTCGAAGAACAGATACATGAAAGACATCATGAATACGTGATAGACTGGGTGGTAAAGCAAGTCGATATGCCACAGGACCAATCCTCTCAAGAATCTCGAATGGTCCCACAAAACGAGGTGCAAGCTTAGAGCCTTTTCCATAACGGATTGGACTCTTACGCGGACGAACTCGAAGAAAAACCCTGTCTCCAACTGAAAACTGTCTATCCACCCTATGCGCATCGGCATACTTCTTCTGTCTATCCTGTGCTGCTACCAAGTGCTCTCTAATACGATCTACCTGTTGCTCCATATCACGAAGCATCTCAGGACCGAGTAGGACTCTATCCTCAAGTCGATCCCAACTCAATGGTGTACGACAAGGACGTCCATATAGTGCCTGAAATGGAGGCATACCTATGGAACTCTGATAACCATTGTTATAGGCGAATTCCACTAAGTATAAATAGTCCTCCCAATGAGACTGTCGATCCATCACATACATTCTGAGCATATCTTCGAGAATCTGATTGACTCTCTCTGTCTGACCATCAGTCTCAGGATGATAAGCTGAACTGAAATTCAACTGCGTACCTAAAGCATGCTGTAATGATGTCCATAATGCTGATGTAAATACAGGATCCCTATCTGAAATGATTCTACGTGGAATCCCATGCAATCGTACTATATCCTCCATGAAAATTCTGGCCACAGAGGAAGCATTGTAAGATGACTGAACTGGTGAAAAATGAGCTACCTTTGTCAATCTGTCAACAGTAACCATGATGGCATCATGTCGACGTAATGACGTAGGTAATCCAACAATAAAATCCACTGATATTACATCCCATTTCCACTCAGGAATGAGATGTGGCTGTAACAAACCAGCGGGATGTTGATGCTCCGCTTTGACTCTCTGGCATTCAAGGCATCTCGATACAAAATCAGCAATGTCACGCTTCATACCAGGCCAGAAATATAACATATGTTATAAAGTTTCCAAGACGTTACATAAACTTAACAAGTTAACTAATCACATTGATAATCAATCAAAAGTACAAATTTGATTTCGTGTAAGATCCATTTTATAAAATTTAAATACAATTAAAATATCCCAAATGTTAATTTTACACAAAGCGAGATTTCAAAGAATCTCTATACATCAAAGGTGATACAAACAATACACTCTTATACCAGAGATAAGTTTACAAAACATATAGTGTTCATTTGATATCTGGTACATAATCCACGAACAGACTCTGCATCCTCAGTCACGAACAAGATTGCAACTGGAATCTGTTGCGAGCTTAGGATCATCTGCAAGAAAATTATAAGATAGGTGTAGCACGGTTACCTCCCGACCACGTGGAACCCAAAGGTCCACTCCCTCCGTGCTAGGAGATACTGACAGGTCCACAAACATAGCAAACAGAACATCACGTTTACGGGGTTTACAATTCACTATACGACATAACGTTTACAATCAAAATGCATGAAATCACAGTATCAAGTCACATTATATCGAAATCTCAACAAAAGATACACCATCATGATATAGACTAAGAGAGTGTCATCGCATTGTTAGGATAGGTTACCCTGGTGAACCTTCCTAGACTACCGGCCCTCACCAAGAGTTACCCTGGCAGTCTCTACCGATTCCCGGCCTCTATGCAGACAAATGCGGCGTCGTTACATCTTTCAAGTGGACAAGATGGCGACTTGCCATTCCAGGCCTTCTCAGCCTTTTCTCAACCTAAACGAGCGTTAAGAAGTAGGCGAGGCATATCATTATCTGTTTTAATGTTTAGAACTACCCAACCCCTAAAATATTAGTTAGGTTATCACTTAATTAACATACCTACGTTAGGTTACCCAGACAATCACTATAGGATTTCGGCCCCTAACGCAAGCCACTCTCTCTACATCACGACTCAACATAAAATTATTCTAGGGGATGCTATCAAGCATAAAAATTGAAATAGAATGTTTACATCCTTCACTAGAGGCAAATCACAATCTCTAGTTTGTCACTTCGAAAACCACAAAACAATACGAAGCTATATTTCCCACGTACAACAGTTGTAATTTGAACAATATAATCAATACATCAAACACTTAACAACTCTTTTTTTTTTCTTTCTTAACTTTTAAAGAAATAAAGTAATCATCACTTGCATCAAGGATACTTTCGCAGCCAATAGTTTCACTTAATCATTCTCAGTGAAATTGCAATTTTCTAATAAATAAACTTTTTGAGAATGTCACAAATTTAAGTGCACCAAATTTACAATATAATTTTTTTTTTAACTTCTTTTAACGAAATAAAAAAAATCATTTCAAAGTTGTGTAAATACACTCTCAAATTGAGGTTTAATAAATTTCATTCAATAACGAGAATACTTTATATAGACTATAAATGTTATTATTTTACAAACACTTTCAAATATAGTTTTTTTTTTTTTAAATACTATATTATTATAACAACATAAATACTTTGTATAATGGAATTCTTTACTTAAAAATTATATGATATAATATAAATTCCAACTTAAGATACTATAGGCTTAAATCCAACTAATATTTTTGCTTGTTCTTTTAGAAGAATCTGCCATCGTAATTTTTATTATAATGACTCGAACCTAAGTCAAAGTTTAACACTAGTTTCGTGCTTCCACTGGTAGAATAAACAACGTGTACACTGTTTCAGGGATTTCTTTCCATGCAAAAGATATTTTCTTCTAAATTTTAACGGTGAAAGGATCGGATTAGCTCACCTCTGATGGTCATCTATATTTACACAGCATGCATAAAATTTACGGATAGACAAGCAACAAAAAGGATCTCTCGCAGCTGTAGTTAAGTCCATTGTTAAAAAAAAAAAAACACAGAAATCTCAAGGCGGACTTATGCAGCGTACTCATCTCAGATTACAGATAGAAACTCAAAAGAATAAGAGGACAGATTATAACGGACGCCAGGTAAATAGTATCACAAGTAATAAAACACATAATTTTAATGAGCAGATTTATTATTTTAAAGAATAGCAATTATACATTCTTCTAAATAATCTGGTAATGCCTTAACCTAATTTTCAGGATTAAACAAAAACCCACGACTTAATAACAGGTACACGCGCCAAACACAAGGTAAATTGAAAATATCTTTAACAGAAAAAGAAACGTTGCACTCAATGTCAGATCAACAGAGATGAATTGGTATATAAAATACAGATTTGATGGAAAAATAAATTTGATGGAGAAAAAGATTTGATAGAACCATGCGCAATTTCAGGCAAGGTTTAACTGGTAGAAAAAGAAGAAATAAACTAATCCTCACTCCTTAACAAGAAAATCAATATTTAAACCAGCATAATCTGTTTATAAGGAGAAAAGTTTGTGCGCAAATCTGGTATTCCAAGAATAGTCTAATCTTAAAATAAATAAACCTATAGATTGAATTTTGTCAATAAAAGAATCTCAGAAAATGGAAAGGCGTGAAATTATGATCTCATTTAAATCTTCTATTCAAGTTTACACAGTAAATATCAACAGAAGAAGGTTGTGTGCGAATTTTACACAGGGATAACTGTAGTGCATAAGATTTGATTTTTCACCAAAACAAGAAAATCAATATTCAAGACAGGAAACAGAAATTCGCAAGAGGCTACGCACAGTTCAAAAGTATATATCATAATATAATCATTGATATAAGTTTTTAGGTTAAATGCTCACCTACAGGAGGACGAACAAGCCTTAGAACTAATCCCAAGTGACGGTGGAAGTATTTGATATAAATATATAAATAAAAATTGGTGCAGAATTATAATCATACATTCAGACAGAATTTTGTATATTTACAAACCCATTTCACAACCAGAAAAGATATGGCTTGAGTACAGCTTAGAAGAATGATTCATGATTTCTTAGCAGATTAATTTGTTTGTAATTTCACTGAAATTTATTTGCCTAATCTGATAATTCTTCTATTTTATTTTGCAGGTTTAGTAAAATGAATTTCTACAATAAATTTTCCAGAATTCAAACAGAAGAAAGAGAATTCGAGAAGAGAACCTGTAAAATCTTGAAAACTGATTGATAAACGATCTTTCAAAACTTTTGTCAAACCCCAACCAAATCACTGGATTCCAATGAAGAAATTTGCAATGATTCCAGCTTCCGAATTACGCTTCAAAGTCAAATCCTAAAGAAAACTCTTCTGAAACAATTCTATATTGAAATTTGCTTAAAAATTGCTGCCATCAAATTCTTCCCGTGAATGTGTGCACACCATTTCCCCCAAAATCTAAAACAAATATAAACTCATGCAATTCCACTTTTCATCACAAAACTTAACTGGCAATTCAATTTGCATTGAAAATAACTCCTTCAGTTCAACTAATCCTTCAAAATATCATAACAGACCTTTAACTATAATCAGAAATTCTTATCTCATCAAAAATATCTTATTTTAAAAATATCTTTTTCACACAATTCAATTTGCACAATTAAAACAACAATAATATTATTTTAATTAACACATTGCAAAGAATTAACTTTCACTGATAAATTCAACAGCATATGTAATTTAACTTAATAAATTAAATCACAAACGTTGACATAAACATTAATAAACATTTAATAAAATCGATATTAAATACGCAAACACAAAACAATATACATTTGAACATGACAAGACAAATTGGGCTACACAGGGAAACACAAAGATACTCGTTCGAAAACGAACGATGGTTAAAACGGACCTATCAATACCTCCGACAACATATTTATATTGGATTAGGGTACACTCAGACCTGACAAGCAGGTGGAGCTGTTACCCGGTACCTGTGTCTGCAGGAAAACATCAAGGTTAAAAACATGTATATATATAATCTCATGTTAGAAAACACGCCGTGAATAAGAATTGCAGCGTAGCAGGGTACTCACGAATGAGTAATGCTACACTGTCTTATCCATCGACACAAACGAGCAAGATCAATCATATCAACATGATAACATAAGCAATAATCATAACCAACAAGCTCTATCATGAATGAAACTATCACAGTATCATCGAACCAACATAATCCAAATAACCAGGATGTCAATGTATCATCCGCACAATCAAAACAACATAGTATCTAGAATCTCCTCTGAAAAGAATCAACATAGTATCAAAGTAATCTAACAAGCAAAATCAAATCTAACAGAATGTCAAACTGGAGGGTCACTACACCTTGTCTATGATATTTCTTACTATTATGCTTTTGATATATTTTTTTCCAAGCATCCATAGCTTGTTGAGAAAGCACTTGTTTTAGGCTTTTCAGCCATATAGCAACAAGGCAACACTTGAACTATTTGACAAAATCTTTGGTAGACATGTATAAAAAAGACATGTATGAAAAATGTGGTAGTATAGACAAGGCAGTGAACTATTTGAAAAAATGCCTCAAAGAAATGTGGTCTCATAGAATGCCATGACAACCAAATGCAATTGGAAGTTGCTCCTAGTTATTTGTTATGCAATGTGAAGTAATTGCATAACTGCTTAGGTTGACTTTGTAAAAACTATATTGTAATAGAAATTTTGTCATCTATCAGCATCTAGTTATTAGTTATGAAACGTGAAGCAATGCTTTCAGTTTGAAAGATGTGCAATGCAATGTAATCAACATTATGAATATAAACTACAAAAATCTATTTTTTACTAAGTTACCGGTTCAGTTTTGGGTTCGGGATCAGGTTCGAGAACCCGGTTCGCCGGTTCGGGAAATTTTTTTTGGGGTTGGGTTCATTTTGGGTTCGGTCATACAAAAACATATAAAAATCAGAAATATATACATATTTGTAGCAGTAATCAAGTTCATAATACACCACCATATTAATAGTCAAATAACATAGCAAAAATACACCACCACTTTCATAGTGAAATATTAAAATATTAGTGATCTACTCGAATGTCATGATACAAAATTATAAATTAAAGTTCAAACATAAAAATGTCAAGTGTTTACAATCAGCCATTATTGATCATTGATCAATTTGAAAAGTGTGAACATTTTTCTGTGTGGAAGGAAAACAAGAAAACAATGTTACATAATTATTTACATTGTGAAAGAGCCAAAACCTTTTTCTTGCAGATCGTAGAAGAATCTCAGTGATTTTTTGGGTGTCCTTGCCTTGGAACGGAACTATCTGAGCCATGAATGATTGACCAGAACTTGAGAAAGAAATAAGATAAATCACATGCAACTTTTTGGGAAAAAGGGTAAAGTTTTCTTTTTAGGGAGAATCTCCTTTAGAGTTTGAACGCATTGATAATTTTCAAGATAGACTTAGCCAAATATGTCATCTAGGTTTGAAGCTTTTAGGTAAAATGTTTGCTTCTTAAAATTTTGTTCAAAATTCAAGATGCAGGCTCTCCTCCCTTAGGGAAGAGAAGGCCTATCAAACCTAACACTCTTATGCAACACTTCTTAAGTTCATGTTGATGTATTAGATGTGAAGTTTCAAAATAGGCATGGTTATATAAATTCTCATCTCACGACTATCATTGCATCAAATTAAGAATTTTCAATCCTTTATGGTCTAGACAAGAGAAGTATGGAGTAGTGTTCCAATGCTAAAGTCTTATTGTGAATCTCTTTGCTATGAGTGGTTCAAAAATGACAAATCTATCTTCTGCACCAAATGAGAAATATTCAGAATATGTGCTAGGAAGGAATAAGTCCATAAGGTCAAGTATGCAAGAACTGAGAATTGCAAAATTGGATTACATTTGACTTCCAAACACAAAAATTTTCACACTTTTCGATGTTCACACGCAAGTCAAAAAATATATGTGCGTAAGTTGTAAATTATACACTTGAATACATGTAACTCATATCTATTGAACCATGAATTTATAATTTGCAAATATGGACACCATCGATAAAGAGATTTGTATTAAGAAAATAGCCATGTACGCATACATCAATATATGTTGATATAAGTATAAAATATAGTTACAAAATAGCCATATAGGCTTACGAGAATGCCATATAGGAATTCAATGTCAAATATATCCAATACAAAATATGTACAAAATTTCCATGTAGGCATACAACAAAGGGCTTTGTGCATTCAAAATTCATTTCTCTCCATGCTCTGGTTCAAATACAATTTTCTTTCCCTTTGCTGGGCGATCCGATGGTGATAAGTCTATCACCCGTTTCTGCTTGCTCGAGGAGTGCTCCTGCTGCTCCTAGTGTTTAGCTTCGTGAAGTTTCAACTATTACAATAAGAAGTAAAGACATTAATATATAGAAATTACATTATAAAAATTAATATATTTAACAAAATAATCACTTACGGCCATCTCACGATCACTCTCCTCGATGGAAATATTTGCACACCGATGCTTAGGCGTGCTCAAGCCCTATATAAACCATCCAAATAGGAATTAAACTATGAATCAATAATGGTTTTATTTTTCACTAGAACTAGTTCATCTATAACAATGAATGTAAATTGAAATTTAGTAATTTGCCTCATACCTCCCCTATCAAAGCCATCGAGGATTGTATAGCGGAGGAAACACCAATATCCATTGCCCTCGTAACATTTGGTGGTGTTTCTATCACCAACATCTGAAAATAAAACAAGTTATTCAATCACAATGTTACAATAGCGATCCATGTGATGACTTATAATGTATGAGATCTAATGAAAAATTTTGAGTACAAGTATTAAACAAATATATTTCTGATTATTAGTTATCAAATTTGAAGTAATGCTTTGATTTTGAATGATCTATGTAATGCAACGTAAGGTCAACAATATGAATATAAACTACACAAATCTATTAAACTTAGAATTCATTACTTAAGTTCTCTTTAAATTCTATATTACCTCCATGAACTTTTGATCAAATCTACTGGAACTCAGAGGTGTTTCCTTGAAACCTCCAACAGTACCCTATTCAACATCCAAAATCACATATTAAAATACCATTCGTAAAACAATGCTATTAACACATGTAATAAATTTATAATTGTTTACTAACTTTACATACCCCATCGATAGGTGTACTGCAAAAATAAGTAGATGGATGACTGGTGTATCCAGTCTCTACACTGTGACAATGCAATTTTATTAAAATAATAAAACTAAATTAGTTAATCTTGCATTTCACAATCGAAATTTAATAAATTAAATTCAATGAACATGCTAAATTTACCTAAGTGTCAATGCCATATGCATCATGCAAAATGTCAGCCGTCCTCTCCATCCCTATAGATTCATATGGATCAGGCTGCGTAGTAGCATATGGATCCTGCGTAGCACCCTCTTGAGTGCTGGTAGGATCATACAAACAAGTCACCCCGCAAGATTGACACACATGGGTTCGAAGGCCACCACCTGAAGACTCCCTGGATGGCACTGTACAATAGGGCTAGTGTGATGGATGACACTCTGGGTCAAAGTTGTGATCACACAATGTCTCTATGTCGGCACTCTCCTTCGCAACATACAATCTGGTCATGAGGCAGCCTAGTGAGAGGTTGTCTCCCTTGCCGTATAGGATCAGTTGCACCTCCTGAGCTAACCCCCCCCTATCCCTAGAACTCCCTCATATCAAAATAATTTGGGATTTGGTTCAATACAAACTCACGTATAGTTTCCTAAGAAAATATTGGGGGACTTCACAATTATTGCACAATGGGTAATCAAAGACCATATACCATCTTTCATAAAATGGTTCTTAATCTCTTCATGGTGGCACCAATGAATAGGAAACCTCTTTGCATTGAGGGTAAGATTTTGATTTGTTTTAGGGTCAGTGAATAGAGAGCACAAATCACCTTTAGTAATTTTTAAATCTTTTACTTGTTTATATGATAATTTTTCTGCATAATATGCCCTAGCTGTCTGCCTCCTATCTTTCCATCCAGATATTTGTTGGGTGATTGCATCTAAATTTTTTAACATGTCTTTCAATGAATTTGATAGAAGCATTCTTTCTGTGGTTGAAGCATTTGGATCACTCAACCTATTGATAAGATCCTCAAGTTGTTTTCTATTGTTCTCAATTTCACTCCTCAAATTTTCTTGAGTACTAGGAGGGAATTGAGAGAATGGTGGGGGAGGTTGATTTTGTTGAGGATTTACCTCCTCTTCTTATTGAGGATTTGCAAGATTTCCTACAGATTTTAAAAAAAAATCAAATCTAACTTAAAACAAACAAAATCAATTTCAAACTAACAAATTCAAAACAAATAGTAAACAATACTTACCTCCTACATCTCTTCGTCGTCGTGGTGCCATATTTGCAAAAAAAATCCAACTGTTCTTGATGAAATTTGTAGAAGTTCTTCCTCCTAGAACGCGAGTGCGAAATTGAGGGTTTTTGGCTGTGGGAAAAGCTGAGAAATAGTGAAAAGCAAATGATACACATTTCACTTTTTTTTCTTTTAAAAGCACATAACGCGCTTGCGTTATAACGTGAGCGCGTTATGTGTTTCCCCATTTTTTTCCCATTTGGCCACAAAAGTGCAACCAACTTCATGCACCCGCTCATACACCTAACTGTAGTTTTGAATTAATGATCACCTTTATCATTAAGGCATCATGTTTATTTTCAATCTCAAGCAAGGGTAAATCATGTTGAGGGAATGCAATAACTAACTTATTCACTTGCATACAATCAAATGAGGTGACTACAACATTTGGTTTAATAGGAGATAAGATATAAACCTTCTGTAAAATCTCTTGGAGAATCCTATTGTATGTAGGTGATGTTTGAATCAAATCCCAAAGGGAGATTTTTTTTGGAGTACAATGAAGTTTCTCAACAAGATACTCTCTACTAATATGTTGGGGAATGTTATATGTGTGAGAAACTGTGTGATAACTTGGTTGTTGCGATACATGCTTACTAGTGAGTTGCCTTGCAAAGTTTAAGATAGCACCTAGAGGTTTTGTTTTGTTTTGAGGTGGTCCTATGATGGGAGGTGACTTAGGAGGCTCTCTTATTAAAGGAGGTCCAATTGTTACTTGTGTGTTCATAACCTCAACTGAGTTATCTACTTGTTGATGACCTTCTATTGATGGGGGATCTAATGGAAACTTAACATCTTCATCTATGACATCCATCTCACTATTTGTTAAAAAAAATGTATTAATGATTTCATCCTCCTATGCCACAATATCTTCTCGAGTAGGAGAGGTATTGGGAGAGAAACAAACAAGATTATCATGACACTCAACAATTGCATCTTCTAACACCACGATACCTTCTTCACAAGTGGGTGAGGTATCAGGAGAAGAATAACTATGATTTCCATGATTATCTACAATTGCATCCTCTTGCACCAAAGTGTTCTCAAAAGTAGGGAAGATTTTGGGAGGTGAATGAAGATTTGGAAAAGTGGTTTTAAGAAATGTGGAAATGATTTCATTTTCTTGCGTTAAGATACTCTCACAATTAGGAGGGATATTATGAGAATTACTAAGTTATGGTTATCATGAGTATCAATGATTGTATTTGTTGTAAGGGTAGAATCCTTAGTGGATGATCTAGGTTAGATGAGGTCACCAAGGCAATAATCTAACATTTCAAAGTCATCACAACTAAAGGGCTTGGTAAATATAGAATGCACTTGTGGAAAGAGATCTAACATGATTAGATTACTAATTTATCCCAATTATGCAATACTTCAGAAAATGTACACAATTGTCCTAAAATTCTGATAATCTTCAATATTGAAATACAACAAATTCTCATAAATTTGCAACAAATGAAGTAAAATGACAAGTTTCTTTAACATGTAATAACACTTTTCTATAATTTCAAATCAAATAATTGCAAGCAGAATCAAATAGAGAATGCAAAGACGGAGACTTGGGAAAAAGTTGTTTGAGCTACCTGGAGTAGGATAGGGATGCCCAGGGGTGTCTGAGTCCTTGACGGGGGTTCAAAAACTTTAAAAAAATAGTTTTTATGTTGTTTAATGTTGTCTCTAGTTACAAACAAGCTGAATAGTGGATATTTTTCTAGATTTTACTCAATTTAGGGCAAGGTGATGCAAAATGCAAGTGTGCAATAATGTTGAAGATGCTTTTACAAGTTTTGAAAGTGATTTTTAAATCTAAAATGCAATAATTGATTGATTCTAGGATGCCACAACCTGAAAATGATGATTTTGATGCAATTTGGAAATCTTGAAACAATGCAATATTTTTCAATTTAAGACAATGTGATTCAAATGTAAATATGCAACAATAAAGTACAATTTTGAATGTAATTTTTAGATATAACATGCAATAATTGATTGATTTGAAGATGCAAATTTTTTAGAATCATGATTTGATGCAATTTTGAACCACAACTATGCACTTTTTCACTTATTTTTAACATAAATGAGAGATGCAACTTACATGCAATGAACAATTTCAGATTTTAATGACCTAATTTAAATATACAATTTGAATAACTAAAAGTAATCCTATTACAACCTATGTTGCAACATGGAATGCAAATTTTTTTAAAAAATTATGCTTTTTATGATGCAAAACTAAAACATTAAATGAGATGCAAAACAATACAATACAAAACCTAGATCTAGGGTTGGGAAGACTCCTAATTTCAGAAAGCTTATAATGTTGGGACATTGGTTTCACCAAAATGTAATATAGAAAAAGGGATCCTAGTTCATAAATGCAAAGAACCTAGGATGCAAGGGGCCTTTTTCCAAGTTACATTAAGATGTAGATCAACAAGGTGAATAGATTGACTTTCAACCATGAAGGTGAGCAAATCAGACCTGGATTTACATCTAATTGAAGATGGGAATGGATTGGAAATGATTTGGAATGATTAACCTAATTAAGTTATATACCCTAATATTAAAAATGTAAAATCCTAACAACTGGTGAACTAAAATAGTCAAATTCTAACGGATTTGGAAGGTGCAGATGACTGTGTACATACTCAAAAAACTTGGTATCATTGTGCCCACAAGGACATATTCGCCCAATGGTGAATGATTTTTTGATAGGGTGTCCTGCTCAACTTTTGGGGTCCTTTGGTGGTAGATCTAAGACTTTCATTTCCTCTTGCAAAGTCATGTAACATGCCCATTGTTCTACCTAGTAATTTTCTAAGTTTTCATCCACAAGTGAATAAATTACGATGCCATCACTTGGCAATAAAAATTTATTTTCTAAAACAAAGATAACATGCAGATTTGAAATAAACACTATTCCAAACTTTCATTACATTATCAAAATCTTTCACAAAGTATTGATTTCATATTGAATAATCTCAAGTTAACTTTTCATGTTTAAAATCTTCCATATAAATGGGTACAAAGTCATTACATAGCTCTTTTGAGCTTCCAACACTAGAAATACACATGGTCTAGGGAATCCCCCTTCAAATATTTTTTGTATTAAGTATAATAGAAGCAACAAATACAATTCACATAGATCAGATGATCATCCAAGGATTAGCTCAAGACTACCCCCCATTATAGCTTATCATTCATCCCCTTTTACATGAGGTCAAAAAACAAATCCCAACAGTATTTGTACTAATTCTAGACTACCCCTTTACATAGTAACAATAGTTATCCCCATTTATATGAGGTGAAAAGATTGGATCCCAAAAGAACAACCTATATCAAAGTGCCATTAGTTACATCAAAACATCATTAGCAATATAGACAATTATATTTCACTGTTCTATGTAAGCATCTAATGTAGATAAAAAAGGATATATACAAAACATGTTTGTTGTCCTTTGGTTGCTTTAATCTATCCAGTACCACCTCTCATAGCTATCGGTGTCTCTATAGCTGACAATTCTTCAATAGAAGGTTCCACTGGTTGTCCCACTTTGTTCTAAATCTTGTCAACTTTAGTGCCCTACCCCTCTACTAGGTCTTTCTAAAATGCATGAAGAGCCCTCAAGAAAAATTCCACACCTGGATGCCCCTCTGGCCACATATGTCCATACCTTACTTCCATGATATCAATTGTGATCTCTTTGTTCTCCAGGTACTTCCAAAATTTGTCCTTTGATATTCCCACTATAATATAGACCTACATGGAAACATTATATAACATGAGTCCTCTATAAAACTTAGTAAGCATCCTCCCCTTCCTTGAAAAATGTCTTCATTCCTTGCTTTCTAGATGGACCACAAAATGTCAGATGAAAGGCAGAGCTAGAATAGGGCAATAGTTTTCCCCATTTTTATGTTATTCAATTAATTTTTTATTTTTTCAAAAATGGGTTGTTCCTTGTTCCCCCAGATATCTTGCTTGTTACAAAACAAATTCCATGTCTCTTTAGCAAAAATACATTCAAAGAAAATATGGTTAATTGTCTCAAGTATTCTACACATGTTGCAT
This sequence comes from Sequoia sempervirens, assembly GCA_007258455.2. Taxonomy (NCBI): domain Eukaryota; kingdom Viridiplantae; phylum Streptophyta; class Pinopsida; order Cupressales; family Cupressaceae; genus Sequoia; species Sequoia sempervirens. Next base: position 14,174 of record VDFB02141105.1, read on the forward strand.
ATATCAATATCATCTATTTTTCTTTTGAATGACAGTTTCTGGATTATTAGGAGCCATCTGAAATAGGTTTTTTTTTCCTCTAGCTGTTTACACCGATTATTTTGAAAGATTTTTTTCCATTTATTCTTTTTCCAATTAAGTTTCAATGTTTGGTTCAAATATTCTGTCAAATCTTTGTGTTCAGTTAGCATGGAGTACATTTCCTTGGCTTTAGTTTTCATTATATTATTTCCATTTTTCCATTGGAAGTCTTTGAATTGAACAATATCATTTGTTGTTATCACAATAAATTTTATCTGATTGCAAGTCTCCCTGAGGATTGTTTAAGTCCTCCAATTGGTGGGAGGAATATTGAATTCAGAGTTTAAGTCATTCCAATCTTTTAACTTACCATCTTTCAGAATTTCTTTGAGACATTGGATCCCTTGGCGGGCCCATCCTCTTGTTGAGAAACCTTGAATTAATGCAAGTGGTTTCCCTTTATGTTTTAGATTCCACCATATAAATCTATTAGCTTGGATGATCCCATTGTCCCATTTGGTGAAGTGGTAGTTGGTTAGGAACTTTTTCATCAATTCCTAGGCTTTCCAAATGGGATCCTGCAGGTAACATAGTCCAATCACTACTAAGGATATCATTGAGTGGTAGAGATTTCCAAGTTTTTTCATGCTTGGGAATGACATTAAGCATGTTTTTCCTGATTAATACCTTCCAAGGATCCCCTCCTTCTAATTCCCCAATCACCCACTTCGCAGCCAGAGCAATACTTTGCAGCCTTAAATCCTTTAATCCTAGACCTCCTGTGCGTTTTTAAATTGTGCACCATTCCCATTTCACCAAGTGTCTCTTTCTTTTACCTTTCCCATCTAACCATAGGAAAGCTCTTATCATTTTCTGAATATCATTGATCTGATATGAGTTGAAGAACCAAATAGAAGCAAAGTATATGTTGTAAGATGAGAGTATCTTTTGACAGACTTGATTTCTACCAGACAAGGATAGAAATTCGCTATTCCACTTAGCAAGATTCTTTTCTATTTTTTCCCTAATCAACTATTGCGCATCTCCTTTATATTAGGTTCCATAGCATAGGGGATGCCAAGGTATCTTACCAATTCCTAAGTACCACCCCACTGGAGTCTAAAGTTATTAATCCAATCTAGGGGTTTTTCCTTCCAACCCAAAAGACAAGTTTTGGAGGGGGAAATTTTTTCCCCAGAGGTTGAGTGAAAAATATCTAATTCCCCATTATATTTGCAAGGTTGTCCTCCTCTAGGGTTAACAAGATTGAGGTATCATCAGAAAATTGTAGGTTTAGGATCTCATTATCATCTGGCAGTATAATGCCCCTTACCCTTGGGACTACTGAGTTCTCCCTCAACACATAGTACAGTGCATCTGAAGCTATTACAAACAATGTCGATGCAAGTGGACACCATTGTCTTATGGATCTCTCTAGGGAGATTTCTTGAGTGAGAACCCAATTGACCTCTACGTGAGCAATTGCATCTTGAAAGAGGGGTTTAACCATATGAAAAAAGGAATTAGGAAAGCCAAAGGCCTTCAGAACCAAGAGCACAAAGTCCCACTCAATTCTAGCATATGTCATCTCAAAGTCCAATAACAACATTGTTGCTTCTTGTCCTATTTGCTTTGCCCAATTCATTGCTTCCTAGCTAGTAATCAAATTTTCTAGTATGTATCTTCCCTTGATAAAACCTATCTATGTGGAGTTTATGATAGAGGGAAGGATAAGTGTCACCCTATCCACTAATATCTTACCCACTATCTTATATGAGACATTGAGTAGAGTGATGGGTCTCCAGTTTTTGACTAGAGATCTATCATCCTCCTTTGGAATTAATTTGATTAACCCTTTATTGATCTTACTACATAGTGAGCCTCTTTCAAAGACATCTTTATAGGCAAGGAATAAGTCTTCACTCACCCAGTCAAAAAAATATTTTGTAGAATTCTACAGGGAGGCCATCTTCTCTTGGAGACTTATCATCTTTGAGCGAGAGTATGGCCTTTTTGACCTCATGTGATATTTCTTCTCCCAATTCCCCTACCATTTCTTCATTGAAATTCCTTGGGACAAATTTTTTAATAGGCTCCCTTGCCTTGGCATTAGCCTCCATCCCTCCCTCCAAGGAGAAGAGGCTCTTATAGAAATGAAAAAACTGCTCTCTTATCTCTTCTTGATTGACCAAGGTGGTGCCATTAATAGTGTTTTGGTCTATATGCTCCCTAGCTTGCTTCTCCTTAATATATATTAAGAAAAAATTTCTGCCTTTATCACCATTCTCTAGCCAGTTCATTTTAGATCTTAGTCTTAAGCCCTGTATCTTGTGATTTTTAAGCCTCCTCAGGTTGTCTTTTTCCATAACCAACTTGTTTGTGAGTCTTTCATCCATAGGATTCGGTTGTAGATTAGTTTTTGCTTGGAGAAGTTCATCTTAGAGGAGATTCTCCATCCTTCTATTATCCTTGGCCCTCTTTTTCCCAATTGTTTGAAACAAAAATTTCCATCCTTCTATATTCAATGACTATCTATCAATGGGGGATAGGCTTCGGTGCATCCACTTGTTGATAAGCCTGAGGGACATGATAGCATTTTTATAGTCATTGTCCTTAAGGAGGTTGGTATTGAGGATAAAACCATTGTTGTTTCCAATAAATTTTGGTACTCCCTCTTTGAGGCAGAACTTAGCCCTTATTGGGTGGTGATTAGATAGGGAATATAGAGTCACTTCAACCTTACACCCTTCTTTCACTGGGGAGGCTGAGATGAAAGCTTTGCTTATGTAGAATTTGTCAAGTGTATAGTAGATTCTCCTACCACCTTTTTGAGAGTTGCATCATGTAAACCAAATGGCTTGTCTTTCTTTCTTTTTCCCTTCAATAGAATCTTCAAGCTTCAGTTTGGATTTCATTATTTTCCAATAGAATCTCACATTACCTTTCAAATCTAGGCATGTTCCACCCCATTTGTCTTCCTTTCTCTCTACAAAACTGAAGTCCCCTCCAATGAGCTAGGGGGTATCTTGTAGGTTGTATAGCCAATTCCAAAGGAGGATCATGTCCTTATACTCATTAGGGGAATATATTGAGAAAATCCCAAAGAAACTTTCTTTTTTCCTAATAATCACCTAGACAACCTAATTGCAAGGGGAGGTCCCAAAGCTATCCACAAAATGTGACCAATTATTTGCCATCAGAATAAAAACCCCTCCTTTTCCTTTTTCATGCTTAGTGGCAAATTGAGTTGCTTCTTTCCATATCACGCTTAGACTATTTTCTAGGGTGAAGCCAGTGGATTTGACCTCTTGCAGAAAGATGAAGTCTTTTTTTTTTTTTTTTTTTGCTAAGAATCTTCTTACAACATGTTTTCTATCAGAGGTTTTAAGTCCCCTTACATTCTAGGAAATGCAGTTGAAATCCATTATGTTTGTTCATTGGGAGGGGGTCCCTTATCACATTTGAAATTATCAAAACATTTGGGGAGTCTATTTTTTTCTTCCATCCTTTTAGCATTAGGAGGCAAGACCCCACTGAGTTTCTTTCTTTTATCCTTTTGGAGATGGTTGGGGTCTTTATACGGGGGGGGGGGTTTACTAATCTCCAACCCTTTCTTTTTCCTATACCTTCAGGTCTTTTTTATCATGACCTCCATGGGAGTCTCTTCTCCATCAATGGTATCCTTAGTAGAGAATAGCCCTAGGTCATCTACAAAATACATGCCTGATTGTGATGCAAATCCATTAGAACTCACCACTTCACCAAGGGGTTTAAGGGGTATCATTTCCAAAATAGGGACCACAATTTCATCAACTTTTCCATTCCCATTTACAAAGGACACAGTATTGAGGGTAACAAAAAATTTCAATTTGTCCCCTAGATCATCAAGGTGAATGTCCTCAAGATCAACATTAGTTCCTTCGGTAAATATTTCCTCCCGGTCTATATCCTGATCTTGAGAACAACTCCCAATGTACGAGATTTCACTTTCACCTCTAGAGACATGTAATGGAATCTCCCCACTTATTTCCAAGGGGCAACATTCAGGTTGAGATTCCACTGCATTACTCTCCTTAAAGTATTTAGAGTTAAAAGAGTAAATCTCTTTAGCTGGTTTTGGATTACTTTCTTTAGGTTCTTTAATTTTCCTTATTTTTAGCAAGGCCAACTACTGGGCATTTAGTTTACCATTGTCTACCAGTTTATCGGGCTTTGTTTGATGGCTAGGTTCAGAGTATTCCTTTCCTTTTTTACATTCCTCACTCTCTACATTTTCCTTCATGATATTGCTGTCTATTTCTTGCATTAGGGAGGTCAGGTTCTCCTTGACACATGATGCACCTTTATTAGTTTTGGTTGCTTCCACATTCTCCAACTACAAAGAGTTATTTATTTTCTTATTATTGTTCTTAGGGTTTGAGCGGGAATACCTCCATATAATTGTTGTGGAGTAGGAATGTGTTCCACAATTCCCTCCACCTTATTGTCATATCCATCCACCAGCCAATTTGTTATCGAGGGTTGCATTTTATTTCTGCTGTCTCTGCCAAAGGAAGCCTTGGTGTTGTTCTTATTTCTTATTAATGGGTAGTTTCTTCTGATGTGGCCTTCGCATCTACACAAATAGCAAGCATTCAACCCTCCCAAGGTTTCTAGTTCACAAAAAACACTTCCAGTTTTCAATTTAATTTCCAAGACCTCCAGAAGATCAACTCCAGGGGACAAGGATACCAATGCGTGTGCATCAAAGTGTGGAAGAGGGGTTTTGGTATCATTGATTTTTAACACACTTCCATATGGTTCCAACAAAAGGAACAAATTTCCAGAGATGGGGAGGAACATGCTTGATAACTAGCCATCTGGGCTAGAGAGGACTAGGACCTCCTCTCCCAATGTATCAGGAATCCATGTCAGGGCACGAAAGACAACCATCCCAACATTCTAAAATTGTTTTTTATTACCTCTTCCTAAGATTTATGGTTATTAAAAAAATGATATACAATCATTTTTGCACCATATGACAGTAATAAAATTGCAACCCTAGTTTCTTTTCCTAAATATTATGAAACAACTCTTCCATATACTTCCTTGTTGGAACCCTATTGGGGTCGACGACAGTGAAAAATACATCAATTTTCAACAACCTACCATCCTCTTCTATAATTGTCTCATCTAGGGTTTTATTAGGAATTAACGAAACTTTCAATGGAGGAGATGAGGGATGCTTATGTTGTTCCTCTCTTCCATTTTCTTGCCCTTCGTCGACTCCCTTGAGCATAAACTTGGTGCCCTACGGAAGCCGATTTCGTTCACCAGTGACAATGTCTCAAAATGATTTAGGAGTTGCATTATTAACATTTATTTTGGCAGATTCATTAAAGGGGCCATCTGGGGGATCCATATCCCCACCCATCAATTCAGATTAACACCACACAATCACACATACGACCTCTCATAGACAGATCGACCGACAAGATTCCCCCATCACACCCATAGCAAATAGATTTAAGAAAGGATACCACCTCACACGAGGCAGAATCGTCGTACACCAGGAGCAATAATGAACAATCGTGGAGGAGGGTTGAGACTCCTCCATAGTTTGCAGTTGAGCCCCACCACCAAAACCCTCATGTAACGCCCCGTCGTGCGAACCCCAAAGGACAATTACATGATAATTACAACACAATTTTTTTTTTTAAAAGTTAACATAACATACATGTAAAACACATTAAGTCATGACATAAATTTCTTTTACATACATCCCTTGGGGTACACGAGGAGTCATTACGAGACTAAGATCCACACAACGACAATGAAGAATAAAAGCCAAAGATATAATCCATCACAAAGTAAACATTAATAGATGTAACACATACCAGAAATATCATTGATAAGAAACCATTTGTGTACATAATTACAACATATACATGATTAATTCAACACCTTAAATATCAACCACCATGGCCAATATCCACACAAGGTTTAACGTTACATTTCATTACAGTACAATGTTTAAGAAGTACAATGATACAAGAGTGTTCCAAGTATGAATGGAAACCATACACAAGATACCATGATACGAATAGACAAATGAATACAAAGTATCATAACTGGCTCCAAGACCAATACAACTCTGGAGTCGCTGCAACAACACCAATCCGCACCTCTCGATCCTCGACTGGGGACCCAATGGGGTGCTTAGCACGTTCCACCCGACCATGTGAGTCCGAAGACCCACCCCCCGTGCTAGGAGCTAACAAGAAAGAGACCTCAACCAAGAACATCCAAGCATGGCACCACAAGACTCAACGTCATACAAAAGTATCATAAAACTCAAGGATTACAATGACATAATCAACCACATGCAAGAGTCATGAATCTCATCACCTAAATCAAAGCAATAACCAGTAAAAAAGTAACCAAAGGATGATCATGAAGCACTTCCAAATCAACTGAAAACATAATACAATTCCAAATTGCAATTAAACAATACAATAACATCATATCACAGTACCAAAAGAGTACAAGATCATAAGTCAAATATCAATGAGATCATATAAGACCACAAAGTACACCAAAGATAAAATAGAGTAAAACCATAAATCAATTCAAACAACTAGGTTTCATCAATTCAAGACAAAGGACCACTTCCAGAGGATTTCCAAAGTAGCAACATAAGAAGGAGTGTTAGAGGAGAGTGTCATCGCATGGCTTAACATGGATTCTCCAGACTACCTATTGCAAGGTGCCGCCTCCATCTACTGACGGATTATCCAGACAACCATGCGCTAGGAGCCGCCTCCATCTATGGTTATCCAGGCTACCTATCTCAAGGAACCACCCCATAGGGTTGCTCATGCAGAACCGTTACCTTTCGTGGAGACAAGGCAACGATCATGCCAACCACGACCTTCTCAATCCCCTTTAGTCTGTGGTAGCACTAAAAGGCGGATGAGGCATCAATTATCTTTTTAATGTGATTCTACCCACCCCCTAATTAATTACTTAGGTTTTCACTTATTAATCACACTCTAACAAGGGCTATCCTGGCGCCCCTTTGTGCACCGACCACCCACTTAGAGCCACTCTCACTCTAGACATGCAAAACATAAAAGCCAAAATCCAAGGGTTGTACAACATAACAAGAACATTAGATCACAATAGAGAAACATGCGAGGCATTACCCATCTCGCTATAAACACATAATCAAAATCTTACAATTCTCGTACAACCCTTTCAAAATCCAAATACCAAAGCACTTGCCACATCAAAGGCACATAGAGAGAGAACATTGACCAACCATAAAAACAAGCCTCTGGAAGACTCTCAAAAAGTTTACACTAGGGTTTCCCCATGAAAATCTGACAACAATAAATGCAAGACCTTGAAGAACTAAATGCGATTCAAATATAATGAGAGAATACATCAAAATAAGATCAACAACTCCATTAAACAACATCAACAACTTCGATAAAAACTAAATAGGAAATCCAAGGGAAACCTCTATTTTCTCCTCTCGGAATACTTATAACTTCAAAGAACTTTTCAATTTGACTCAAAAACAACTCAAGTAGAACCGTCAATCATGACAAAGATAACATTAACCAATTTTCCACTTAGGTAAAGAGCAAAAGAAAACATATAGCAATGTAAATTAAATGAGAGAAAGTCCCTAACTCAAAATCAACTCACGAAAAGTCACATTGAAAGGATCTATCAAAACAATCCATAAAACCACTAATTCAAATACAATATATCCATTCATTCAATAAGAAGTAACTTGAAACCATCTAAAAAGAACATTATTTTAATGATCAACCATTTCCATCATTTAAGGATATCACAATATTGCGAAGTGAAGATATAATCTGATGTTATTAAACCATAAGACACTAATTCTCAAGCATACTCTTCCAAACACAAATTAAAACAAATATATTCCAATTTACACTTTAAACTGTTACTCTTCAATAACAACAGTCTCCATTCCTAATTCTATCACTCTCTTTTTTGTCAAGATTACTTAATTCCTTTATATAAAACAAGTTAATAACTTTACGACGATATAATTCAAGAATTTCCTTAATATTATTCAATTATTCATCTAATCCATTTAATCCTTCTCTTTCTTCTAATCTACAAAAAAAAGTGATAACATTAAACTAGCATTTAAGGCTTCCTTTATATCCCATTTCTTCAATTATCGAGACATTATTTAAGTCAATTTAAAGAACACGAAGAGACATAATTTAATATCTATCTCACTACACAATTATCACAATAGTGATTCCATTCCCCCTATACATATAACATTCAACCTCTAATTCTACGAACACACAACTTCCACGTATTTCACCTAAAGCCATGAGGCACCAAGATTCAAAGTGACATTTAAACCAAAGTAACCCTAACCTCCTTATTTATCCATCTTAAAACAAAGTGAGAACACAATAACCTAACCCACTATCTACAACAAATAAATTAACCAATATCTTATTACTAGTATTAACATTTCCTACTAAACTTAAGACACTAAAAAGGAACTCGGTCAACAATTTTATTCTATCAATTGCAACTTACATTTTCCAAGTTTCCGCTTTCCCTTTTTCTAATCTACATCAATGAAACTACTCTTCATTTTATTTATTTATTATTTTCTAACTCACTAACTATATTCTCTAATAAATACTAAGCAAAGGTCTTCTTCCTTGAAATCATAATATTTGTATACAAAATTGCATATACATATATCGCACATGTAAATATACATCTTTATTTATTTATCTCTTCACCTATTTCCTTATTATCAATATAAGGATTTATTTTCTAAATGTAAAATACAGATTTAAACCATATAAAAAGCCCCCACACAGTTAGATAGACAGATAGATAAATATATATTTATATTGTTACAGATGGGTTAATGTCAACATACAATTGAACAATTTAAAGTATCGAGTTACACCATTCTATTACTAAAGATCATCCAGATGCTAACACATTCATCGAACGACAAGGATACTCCCCTAAAGGGCAAGGAAGATCATGACTATCGATCCAAATTATTAAGTGCTACGGCTGAGACTGGATGACAATAAAATCAGAAAGATTATTTAAATTTATATACACCCTACCATGTTCTAGAGCGCCACTGAGACAGGTTAACAATGACACCAGTGAGAGTATTTAATTTATTCCACCTTTGCCAGTCTAAACATTGCAGCTGTGACAGGTTGCCAATGGTTTCAGGGAGACTATTTAATTCTGTACAAAGCTTCAACTCTAAATGATGTATCAGTGACAGGTTGGCAAGTATATTAGAAAGTGAATATTGGAAATTGGAAATATCGCCATCTACTTGCATTATTATCAAATCCCAAAATGTTATCCACCAGTTTGAAGGGAAGGAGAATACGTGGCTTGAGAGGAGGAGAAATAATGTTCAACTTTCTTTTTTTTTGAACTTGACGCATATCTGTTTGGTGGCGAGTTTCCAGAGACCGCCAGTAGGAAAATAAACCTCACCACGATCAAGGGGAGCTCTCTACTATGTTAGTACATTGACAATATTTATTTTCAAGTGCAGCAACTGCGATAGATTGCCAGCAGGATTAAGCAGATTATTTAAACCTTTAAAACTTCCTATAATTTTCCAGCTATTTTGATAAGGGTTCTAATATATTGTTGTTATACAATTCGTTTTACAATTATTGACAATGACATTATTTCACTACCTAGTTTCTTAGCAAATAATGTTGAAATCGGTCTTTTCTATCATTTGAGCATTTCAAACTTGATGGAAGACAAAGATTCGAGGCATAAAGAAAACTTCTTATTAGATCATTGCAGATCGATTTATTTGTGAGGAGAAGAGAGAGAAGTATGAAGTTCTGGCATACCTGTGGGGAAGGGATAATATTTAACCTGGAATCCTTTCATTCAGTTGATCGCGCCATCATCGCTCAGAGATCAAAGTTGTGTAATTGCTGCCAGTGACACTTTAGTTTCATAGGCTACACATCGGACTGGGTGATCTTACCTCTTATTGCCTTCGGCTTCATAGGAATACCACAAACTCCCTTCTAGTAAATAGCACAGATTGTGAAGACAAGTGCGATGCAGTTCCCAGTTGTTCACTACCGCTGCGACCCATTCTTCTGAACCACCCTTACCCCAAAATGCTCTATTTTCTGGGCCAAACCTTTTACAAAGGTTTTTACAGAAATTTTTAAAAGGAAGGCTGCTTCCTCCCCCAAAACCCCCGCATCTTTTTTTTCGCTCCTCCTTCATCATCCCCTTTTATTTTCTTTCTTGGTTAGTTACAATCAAGAACGAATTCCTCACCTTTTTCCGGTATTTCCCCCTCCTCCACAATAATTCTTGTTTAATAATTTGTTTGATGGTGACTTTTCCACTCCCATCCGCAGACCGTTGCACTTCCGACAGTTACGATTGAATGCCAGCCACTACCCTTATTTATTATTTTATAATTGACTCTTTAATAGATGAACCAAATAGATCAACTATTAAATATTTAATAAATATTTAATAATTTAATCTTTCTTTTAGTTTCAATAAAATATATTTATTTTAATAAATACTTTCACCTTAATTTATTTAAACTTAAATACAATTTTAATATTTAATCCTCTCTAATATTTTCTCACTTTTAAATTTATTGATTGAATTTAATCATTAAATGATAGTTATCTCTCCTTATCTAAACCGATTACTTTAAATAACTAACTCCCAAAGATAATTCAATTAATGCTTATTATTGAATCTAATTCTTTATTTAATTCCAAATAAAACAAGTAACCTTATAATTAATTTAACTTTATTAATCAAATCCAAGCATATTATTAGTGTTATCTCATAACCTTAAAATTAAATTAAATAATAAAATCACCACATCATCATGACATTACCAACAACAACGACCGAAACGGAGGGCACTACACCTCACATGCACACAATCCTTTGTTGCAAAGCGAAAACTAACTTTTTTTCTCTTTTTTGTTTCCCTCTTACCCCCCTTCAAATATTGGCCGCCAACTGATGAGGATAAGAATCATTCAAGGACTTTTCTTCAAACCACGAACTTATGGCCATCCCTTGCATATCTACCTATCAGGTAAGATGGCCCTATCCTTTGATGAAGAGATTGGTTAGATAACCCCATAATACTAGTCTTTCCTGAGCTTGGTGTTGTGTCCTACAAACTAGAACTTTACCAAAAAATGGCTACAACCTACATGTATGGCAATCCTAGAATACAATGCCTAACTAGATCACAGTGAATTGATAGTTTAAATAGTGGTAGCTTACACTACTTTGGCCAAAGTATTCCACACTCAGTTACTTTGAGTGAAACTCATCCTATTCACACACCTTCCTAGCTTGATTTGTAATGACCACACATATTCTATGCATAGGATATCCCCTTCATTGGATTATCCTAACCCCAAGAATAACCTATTACCTCTTGAAACATAGGAAAATAGGTTAGGAGAAGGGGTTGCTCCAAAATGATAATAGATATACCTACTCTCCTTTATTTTATTAGGAAATGAGATCCACACAATGAAAGGACTATCAACCTTGAGGTGAGTCAAGTCAAAGTGTGAATGCATTGATTTCCTTTTTTTGCAAGGATGGGGGTCCTAATTAAACAACACTTTTGGGAGAAAGATTAAAAATAGCAAACTAACTCCAAAATGCAATCTACAACTTGGATCTTGAAGATTAAGCTCAATACTGATGGAACCAGAAATCAAATTACAAATCTGAGAGAGGTAAGAAGGTATGTACCAGTCACCAAAAGTAATTTGTTGGAGTTGATTTGGGACTCATTCATCGAGGGGTGAATGGGTCCTAGTTTAGGGTTTTTCTATAGTTGGGTATGTGTAGGATCATCATGGAAAAAATAGGCCCTTAAGTGGCAAAAAAATTAGAAAAATCAGAGTTAGGAAAATTGACGTAAAAATTTGAATAAGTTATCTATATTATTTCAAAAATATGTAAGAATAAAATCTATAGAAAATTGAATGTAGTTTCTAAACTACTAGGTTTATTTAAAAAAAAAAATCCATTTGGTGAAAATTTGAAATTTCAATGCAGTAGTACTTAAATTTTAGGGAAAAAATAAGTAGGCGTCTGTCTGACCACCCTAACCACAATAAAATGATAATATATTTTTATAAGATTTTAGATATAAGTAGAGGACTCATGTCCGATGTGATGCATATTTTTTTAATTTTTTTCCAAGTAAATAATTAATTATGAATTTTTATTACAACTTTTAAAAATATAAAACTCATATGTTTGACCACCTTAACTTGGTCAAAACTTCATGGAATTCATTTTTTTAATCCTATAGTATGTGCATAGAATGTGACACATGTTTTGGATTCAAAAATGTGATACCATTTGAAAGCTATAGATTTTTACAATCAGCCTATCAATCAGGACTTTAGTCGTAATTCAAATAGAAAATTAATAATAATTATTTATTAAATTCAAAGTAAAGCGTAATTTATATTGGTGGAAAGCTGAGAATCTCCTTTAAAAACCCTTTATATTTCATCAATTTTGGGTAAAAAACAAGTCGTCAGCCACATACCCTACACATACGTATGGTATATCAACTTTTTGGCCCATCATGATCCTGCACACACCCAACTTTTGGGAGCCTTTGCAACAGATCTTAATCTCTTATTTTGCTTAGGTTTTAGGTTCAAAGTGTCGAAAATAAATTCTGCAATTGAGTTTTTGTGAGATGACAACTTTTGCAACTTTTACAACTTTAATTTTTCTCTTCAAGAGTTCTTTCACCTAAATCTGCCAACACAAATCAAGAGGGGAAAATGTTTTGTTTTTGGTGAATGGAAGTTTTCCTTGGTCAAACCCCATTTTGGTAATTAAACCTTGAAATCAAAAAATGAAACATGAAGTAATGATGAATGAACAAAGAAATGTCACAACTCACCAAACCCTTGGATAAACCTTGGAATGTACACCTGCAACTTGCATGAAATGGCTTCAATGGATGTGGATCTTGATCTTGTAACTTGATTTGAAACAATTCCTTGAATGCTTGAATGGATTTTGAATAGTAGATCAACATATTGTCTCCAATAACATGCATAATGCACAAATACCTTTATATAACAACTGGATCTTTATTGCTATAATAATTCTTCAATAAATCTGCTCTTGAATGCCTTGAAATATTCTTGAAATTCACTTGTGAAAGTACTCTTATGATAACTTGAATTTTCTAGGTTGCTTGAAAACTCTTAGATTGCTTAGTGAAATGACCTTATATTTATAGGTATGTAACATTAATTTCCCAAAATTCAAATAACACAAGCCAACATGCAAATATGGATTTGAAATCATTAAAATACCACCAAAAACATAATTGAATTTAGGTCCTAGGTCTAAGTGAGGACCCATTCGCCCATGGGCGAATGGGTCCTAGGTCACTCACCTAGGACACACATTGCTCAATGATAAGTGTTATGTTATGGCATTAATGAATGTTGGGTTTTCCTCTTTGGAGATTACAATTAATTAGGCTTAGATTTGAATTAAAGGGGCCAATTAAGGAAAATTAACCTCAATTAATTAATAAATCCCTAGATAAGTGTGTAAATGTAAAGGGGTACACTTTACAACATTGAAAATAAGGCACAATTAAGTCCATTTTAATTAATAAGGCTCTAAACTTAATGTGAATATGTAAAATACATATTACAACACTAAATTAAGGCATAATTTAGTTCATTTTATTACTAGTTCCCAAATTAAGTGTGAAAAAGGGATACTTTTTCCTACACTACATTTATCCCCAACTTTAGTGAGAGTATGACCCTGTGCCAAACTCACACTAAAGTAGACATTCAAGACACATCTGTATGCAGCAATGAAAAAGATACTAGATCATACAACATCAAAAACCTAAAGAGAAAAGGGAGGCAGATTAAGCCTCGACTTCCTGAAGCGATGTGGAACATGTCTAAGATCGCAAATAGAGAGAGAGAGAGAGAGTCCCCCCATAAATAAAGAGATAAAACCCCCAAGAATAGAGAGAGAATAAGATGATGACTAAGTAACCCCCCTAAAGAGGACACCAACTGCACCCCAAGAAAAGCTCGCAAATGAAGGAAATTTCTCTCAATGAAGGGTTTGGTGAAGATGTATGTAGTTTGATCTGATGTCTTACAGTAATTGAGATCAATGATCTCTACATGAATCAACTCTCAAATGTAGTGCATGTGGATCTCAATGTTCTTGGTCTACTGATGATGGACCAGGTTGCAAGAGATTTGAATCACACTTTGGTTGTCACAAAAGATGGCTATGGGCTTTTAGAAGGGAATGCCAAAATTAGTGAGAATGTTTTGAAGCCAAATGATGTCACATCTCGTTTTCTTTCATAAGCTTAACTATTAAATTGAGAAATCTAAATTATGAGGAAAATTAAAAAATATATATCTTTTTTATTATTGAGAGTTTGAAAGATAAATAAATAAATAAAAGAGGCTATTATTTTAATAACTTGATGGATCTAAATAGTTTAAAAATAAATTTTCATAATTGATAATATAAAATATATATATATATATATATATATATATGAATATTTAATTATATAAAAGAGATTTGACCTTAAATACGTTTTTTTTTAAAAATGATTTGCAATGTTATTATTAATTTTAGATATAAATTAAAAGTAAATAAATTAAGTTTTTATAAATTAAGAAAACTAAAATTTTGCATGTGGAGAGAGAGTGGAAGAGTGTTCTTTTATTGAGTATCAACTTGCATGAAGTAAGTGGGCCATGAAGGCTCCATTTGGAGAGGGTGGTAGGAAGTGGAGGAAGAATGGAGGCCTACAGGTTCTTCGATTGGGTTGGCAGGCGGGGAGGTTACACTTACAACCTGGAGGCATATCATGCCATAATTAATTCATTGGGTAAAATTAAGCAGAGGGAGGAACCATTATAGGAAGGAAGGGTAGATATCGGGGGATTCTTCTTCTTCTACAAAATTAGAGCTTCACATATAGTAAGAAGAACAAGAATATGTTTATCAAGCACTTTTGTTGCTGAATTTATCCATGGCCATTGGTTTGATGGATCTTGGGGAAAGCATTGTGGTTTTGGTCCTTTTGTTATTTTGTCAATCAGGTATGCAACTAAAGTCTTCAATCCTTGGTAATTACCTTTAGTTTTAATAATTATGTATTTTATGCTATGGCATATTAATTGCAAAAAAATGGGAAGTGTATAAATAGATAGCAAGAGGGAACAAAGTCAACCTTTGATTAAGTATCCATATTGTAGAATAGAGTAAAATTAATGTTAAAGGCATGAATCAATAAACTCAAACCCTAAAGCCTTAAACCAACAATGAAGCAAAAATAGGCATAAAAACATGAAATAACAAAGCAATATTACCAAAGTCTTCATGCCATGATTGATTCACTTCCATTATCCTTCTCCATATTGCTTTATATGCTTGATTTCCCTTAGATTTTGAGTATGCAACAATAATCCTAGTGATAATGATAGCAAAATATTGAAGATTGTACTTGTCTCATTGAATGTACTTGCATCCAAATGTGTAGGGTTGAAATGACAATGATAGGTCTCTTTTATAGAAAACCAAATTGGAATGAAGGGTTAGGATTAAAAGCCAATATGACATGAAAATCAATGGCTAAGATTGAAAGATGTAGCAATGAAATAGGGTTAAGGCTAAATTAAGGAAAAGATAGGGCTAGGTTAAGGATAGACGGTGGAGATTAAATTATAAAATAATTCAATCAATGGTGGAAATCAAATGAGATGTGAAAGGATAAGAATGGTATAGATAAAGAGGTTGGCACAAAAAAAGAGGTTGGAGAAAATTAAATAATTAAAACAATTATTTAATTATAGAAGAAGAGGGAAAGTTGACTTTTAAATTAAATAATAATTTAATTTAAAAGTGGGGGAAAAGGAAAAAATAGTAAATAATTAAATAAATAAAATTGTTTTAATTAATCAGAGGAGGAAATAAAAGAAAATAAATGAATTAATTAAATAATTAAATTTATTTAATTAATAGAAGAAATTTAGACAATAATCAAATAACTAAAATTATTTAATTATTAGGGATGAAAGGAGGGGATTGGTGAGGAAAAATAGTGTTCATAGGTGAAGGACAATTTTTAGTGTCTACATTTTTCCCCTCTTTGATACAATGTAGTTTATCGCATTGTGTCAAAGAAATTTAGTTCAAAAATATGCCCTAGTGTGCCATGGCGAAGGTGGGATAAACATATGCCCCCTAGACTTTGAAAGAGTTTCAAATTTTTTTGAAAAAATATTCCGATAAGAAAATCTGATAGTGGATGAATGCAAGGATTGATGAAAGGAATGTTGACGAGAGGAAAATGTTAGCATGGAGTTAGTGGAGACAAAGAAAGATTGATATTTTTATTGATAGATGCTAGGCTTTGCATTTAATCATCATTGAGAATTACAAATATGAAAAATGGATAATAAACACCATGGTATGACATAGACCAAGGTGTGCAAAGTTATCCACTTGCAAAAAAATAGACAATTAACAGACAAAGAATGCCATGACTCATACTAGGAGCGAAGTTGCCCCAATTTTTTTGCCAAGACGATCCCCAAACAACAATTAAAGAAAAAGCGAGTCATGGGACATCATCACTCCTATAAATCCTCCATGGGACATCCTTGAGGTAGCTAGTAACATGACCCAAAGACAAATAAAAAAGATGAGACAAATTATACCAACAAAGTCAACAACCATTCAAATTTTTTGCTAATTTAATTGTTTACTGACTAATTGATTGATGGGTTGATTAATTGACAATTTCTACTTTTAGGAGAAAAAACACGTCGTATAAGATGTCAAGTTTGGTTTTGATCATGTAACCACCTATATAAGGAAAATGGTAGAGTTTGATAATGCCAATGTCTAGTTTTAGGAAGGACACATCCTATATGATAAGACTAGGTTTGGTTTCAAGAAATGAGGAAAGTTGTATAAGACGTTGAGTCTGGTTTCAACAATGCCACCTCTTGTATAAGGCCATTAAGTGACAAGTTTGATGTTTTGATATTTTGACTAATTAGGCAATTGATTGATTTGGTTTGAAGACTAGTTGGATAGTTTTTCTGTTGGTTCATGATTTTTTTGAGACTCAGATGACTATTTATGTCTAATCAAAGTGTCTGATTTATTATGTTATGGGTAGTGACAGACTCAACAAACACTAAAGGATTGGCCTAGGGCCTTGGGGGCTCATCAAAGATGGCCTTGCCTATATAACAATGCATAGAGACCTCATAGTTCAACAAATTTTGACCTTGTTTTATTTATTATTGACTTACCAAAGATTGACTTTATTCAAAAAATGCTAAAGGACTGACCTAGTTCCTTGGGGGCTCATCGATTGATGGCCTTGCCTATGTTATACACACAGAGTCAACGTAGTTCGACTAGACTTTGACCAACATGACTGACTTTGGCTCAGTTTTGGGGATTTTGAAGGTTGTTTGGATGTTTTTGGATTTTTACATGTTTTGATTTTTTTTGGCTTATTGAAGTTTTCTTAATTTTTTAATATTTTGAAGTTTTCTATTTTTTTTGGATTTTGGAGTTTTTTAGTTTTTTTGGATTTTTGAAGTTTTTCAATTTTTTTGAATGTTTGATATAGTGACCTCCAATGAAAGGTTTAGGATCCATTGAAGACATGAGTTAAGGACTTTCCCCTAGTTGAGTATAGGACCAATTTATTAGGGGTGAAATTGGATAAGCCTTATTGTGGATAAATATGGAAGGTGAAAGATGTGAAATGCCAACCATTCTAGGCCATGGGAAGGACAAAAAAGTGCTCTTATGGATGACATGAGAAATTTTGAATTAAAATTTATTATGGATGGTAACTATAAGGATCATGAAAAATGCATGTGAATGATGCCTACAAGCATGCACATGAATCCAAGGACAAACATTCATCTTTCCCCTAGTCAAGTTGAAAACCAATCGGCAGGTGATGATGATGATGATGATGATGATGATGACATGGGAAGGAAACATCCTGAAACAACGTGGGAATTGGGAAAGAAATGTCTCAATGATGATAATGTGACTAAAATATTAAGGTTTGCAACAAGGCTAGAAATAAAGCCCAGGAATGTTTTGGATGATGTGCTAGGTTGCATAGGAAGATTGTATGGATTAAGCTTATTGCATTTGGAATGACTAACCTTAGGACTAGATGGGATTGGATAAGTGGATTAGAATCCTTAAACCAATGACAAGGGAAGACCAAGTCCAACAATAGGTATGGAAGGATAATGGATTGATTTTGGTAAAGGATAGGAGACATGAGGATTGTTGGCTAGAAGAATTATCATATAATCTCCAAGGACTATGTTGTATAGGTTTTTTTTTCTTCAAGGTATGGTTTTGGATAATGCTTTGAAGGAAATGACAGGATATTTCATGACCAAAGGATATATATGTCAAGATTTTCCCAAAGAATGGTTTATGTTTATAACCTAATCATTATCAAGATCAAGGTAGGTGGGAAAATGGATGGAGATGATATGGATTATATGGATAGAGGGGAATGTCATGAGAAAGGCATGGGAGATGAGACAACTTTCCCCCAAGTGTAATGGTCCACATAGATAATTGTGCTTACACATGATGCATGTTTTCCAGGTTTTCACCATGGTACTTATCTAAAGCACCATCAAAGTGGTTTTCACTATTGGACGAATTATTTCTCTTTACTATTTTCTTAATTTTTTTTATTTTGATGGTTTTTTGTCACCAAGATACTTGTTTGCTAGGATTTCATCAAGGTGATTATTTTTTGTTATGGACTTGATATTTTGGATGATCACTAATTGTTTTGAATCCTTTGATGGTGTTGATATAGATGTTGGTGTCATGATATGCCAATAGTAACCTTTATGGAGTAGTTGTCTTGTTAGGATCATAATACTTGCATATAACTGATTGATATCATTGTGATCCTTTCTGATACTAGATTTTTCCTTATCAAAATACGTACATCATGATAGAGTTTCATGGAAGCCCTTATGATAAATATTTTCTACCAATATGCGACGAATATGTGAAGTAAGATTTTTAGAATGTAGACAAGATTTTGGATTATGATGGATGATGGTAGCTGTGGAAGAATTGTTTGGATGTTTGGATGTAGCAATTTTTATTTTCCAAACTTGGGATGGTGAATGATGGATTTTGGAATTTTGATTGGGATAGTGTTAGGAGCCATGAATTTTATATGCCTTGCATGATGACCATTTTGAAGGACGTGGAAATTTGTTATATGTGGGAGACCTCTTTTCTTATGGCTCCACATTTTGATGAGAAACTGGAATTGAACTCTTTTCTTTACTTGATCCATTTTTCTTTTGGAATTCCATTTTAAGTTCATTTTTCCGCTTGGATATTTGTATTCAATTTCCTTTGATACTTGATTTTGGACGTTGGACTTGTAAGAATTTTGTTTTTTTGGTTCCAATTGATGGGTTTAATTATGTTGGAATGATGGTTTATGGTATGGATGTGTGTCATAGAAAAAGGACCCTTTGCTTGACATGGGATTAATTAATGATAAAATGGACTTAATGAGGCCTTGATTCAGGTGTTGTGAGGCATTTTATGCATCCACACTAGGTCTTAGACCCTTGAAAATTGAATAACATGCTTTTAATGATGTCTTGTAAAGGTGTTGTAAAGTGTTGTAAGATGATTTAATGCTTTTCTAGACCTAATGAACCTATTTCTCCCTAATTCAACATTATTAAATGTGTTTAATAACATTATCACATCAATCTAGAAGGTTTTTGAAATAAACTTAATGATAAACTAGTGTTGTAATGTGTCTTGCACATTCACATTGGTTTTCGTGCCTTCCTAGGCTATGTGGACCTCATTTTAGTGTTGTAAAATGTATTTAATCACACTTTCACATTGATTTTTGTGTCCCAAGCCCCAATTACTCTTTACATCATCATTAATAGGCCCCTATTAACCCATATTGTGCATCCTGAGGCTTAAATTGGTCAAATACCTGACAAGGTTGCATTTTAGACCTTATCTCCTTATCTCTTGGCATCTAAGCTGTCAAATTAGCCCCTGTGGGACCCATTCACCATACATGGAAAATTAGTCCCATCCAGGTGGGACCCATTTTCCATGTGTGGCGAATGAGTCCCATTTGGCTCAATTTTGACCTTTGAACAGGAAACAAGTGAAATTTGAGTTTATTATTTCTTCATGTCGACATGTGATGAGGTATTAATAGGTAAAATAGGTGAATTGTCTATAAATACAACCTTCTAAGCTATAATTTATCTCTGAACTCATTTTTACAATTCATCCACCAATCTTTCATCTCAAGATAAGCAACTTAGGGTTTTATCATTGCAAGACATCAAGAAAGCTTCCTAAGACATCTAAGGGTTAATTCTACATGCTTTGTTGCAGAAATTCAAGAACAATCATCATGGAAAGGTAATCTACTCCATTATTGCATGTTTCATTCTATTCTTTCATCACTTTCGTTTAATTACCTAAACGGGGTTTGACCAAGGCAAATCCCCATACCCTGACAATCAACATTTCTTCTTCTCTTCTTGTGTGTTTGTGGATTTAGGACCTTTGGAAGCTTGGAAGTCATTGAAGATCAAGTTGCAAGGTTACTCAATTCTTCTCCTCATTCAACAAGTCAAAATATCAACAAAAATCCATTTTTAGTCCCGTAAATTAGAATTTTGGAAGCGGACACCTATAGGGCATCAAAGTACATATCAGAAGCTTCAAAATCCACCTTTGAAAATCTAGAAATTCAAAAGTGGACTCATTCGCCATGAGTGGTGAATGAGTCCCACTCCAGGGTCAATTTTGAATTTTCTGCATTTTTTAGTACCCTTTTGTCAGAAACAGGTTTCGACTCAGTTTACTAGAACTAGGACTGATTCGCCCAGAATGGCGAATGAATCCCTCTAGGCCTGAAAAAAAAACATCAACAACATTTCAAAAGCAATTTCTAGTCTCCTTCAAGCCTTCAGGTGCACACTTTTAGTCTAATTCACTTATGTTGTATTTTCCCATTCATTTGTAGGTAATTTTTCAATACACAATGTGTTTTCAAACATCACTTGTTTCTTAGGTTTTACATTCATATTCAATCAATTTCATAGCTTACTTGCATTCATATCATCTCATCTAGCCTAAATAACATCATACATAACATAACTTGAATGAACCCCTTAGCATTTTTGGCCTAAGCTCTCTCCTTTTAGGTGAAAAACCCTAAAAGAGTTAGAGAGTACATTGGAGCCAAAAATATACGGTTCAGGATGGAAGGAGTGTTGAAAAAAATCTTATGATAAGGACTACTCATGGCCCCCATTTTGATGCTTGATGTCACGACCCCTATTTTCAACAAGTAATTTATAATTCAATATTTTGACACATTTAGTATCTAATTGAGTTGAATGATTATATAGTTCATACTTGAATGTTAAATTAAATGAAAGTGAAATGGAACAAAGGAATCTATTAGAATTTATTTATAGATTCCTTAGTTTTATTTTAACAAATAAATGGTAATACTCTTTATTTACCATGATTATATCATTTTCCAGTGAATGATATTTCCCTCATTTATTTATTTGAAATAAATATTTAAATTTCAATTAAAACGAAGGATAAATACATAGCAAAAAATTAAAAAAAATCTTATTTTTATTTAGTTTCCAAGAATCAGTTACTGAGAAATTTGGGGGGGGGGAAAGCAATAACGGGAGGAGAATAGTCTCCAATAAACCTGCTTTGTTTTCTCAGGAAAAAAGGGAAGGGAAAGAAATAACGAAATATCAAGAAAGGGTGATAGCCGGAATTGGCACCATGAATGAAGGGTACACTCGGCGTTCGGTGTTCTGCATGCTAGTTGAAGTAGCCTGTTTCCATATTTTATGTACTTGTTTATATTGCTTTTCCCTCTGGACGAGTTTGAGTTTGGTAATGACAAGGAGAGCGAGCAACAACAGGAAACACAAAATGTGAAGGATATTCATATGTCATGTTTCACTCTATTTCACCGTCCGCTATTTTATTGGAAATGTTTTCATGTGTTATGGGAGTGCTGGTAGGAACAAGAACTCTGAAAGAGCACGGCTGGCACAACGCACTTGAGTGGCAGGAATAGGGATTACATTGAATTTTGGGGGCTATGGTGTGGAAGCTAAGAAGTTAAGAGGATTTATATTCTCCAAGCTCTTGGTATGCAAACTCGAGCTAGCAGTAGATGTAATTTCCTTTCGTGATTATCTGCTCTCATCCACAGTGTCAGATACCTTTGAAGTATGGGAACTGAAAGATCTAGGATAGAAAATAGCACAAAGAATCATTCATGGCGGAAACTTCCAAGTTACGGGAGTGTATGCGCAGTTGGAGAGAATAGAGGGCAATCTAAAAAGAGTGGGGTCCAAAATACTAGCATGTTATTCTATGTACTTGAAGTATAATTGAAAATAGTAGTAATCAAAATAAAGGATTATGGCGAGAAGAAGAACACCTCTTCAGAGAGGAAAAATAAATAGATTGAGGCCGCAACAGATCAGGGAATCTTGAGGTAAGTCACTCGACATAGTTTCACTGACTTTTATGTGGGAATTTCTACGCGTCTAGATCTTCTTTTGTTGTGCTGGGTTTCATTCATCTATTTGTTTTTAAATACCTTTCTCCCTTATTTATGCAAGTAATGTTTGTGTTAATTATTTCATTCTGGAAGTATCATATACCAAGGTATTCTCATGGCCCTTTATGCCGACTTACTATTTCATTTGTGTGGATATGATTACTTTTGACCATGGAACACTCAGTACATTATATTCTTGGATTTAGATTAACTCTTGATCTATTTTGATTACAACAGATTTTGGTGAAATGAATGTTTAGCTGTTAATATTTCATGCTTTGTGTACTAGGGAAACCTTGAAATTGGGAGTTATAGTAGCTAGGTTGGGTAACTGGTTTGTGTGTTCCATAGTTGTGTTATATAGTCTTGATGCTTGATCTTCAACCTGGTAAGAGTATTATTTCGTTTCAAATTTATGTGGTTGTATTTTCATAGTTTACTGAATTCATGTATGTTATTTCCTTCTGTGCTTTGCACTTGCATGTTTGTCCAGGCCACCATTTTTTTGCATATTTGAAGTTAGCTCTGTGAGTAAGAGCGTGAGATTTTGCATTTGAATTCGTAATATTTATATTCGAGTTGGACTGTATTATTCTTGCAACAAAAAATTGAAAAATGACTTGTGAATATTAGTCAAATCTAACCTGCGGCTTCTTTATCATATGCTTTGATGTTATTCTCTATCACCTTGTTTTGAAGTGGAGATTCGGGTTAAAGTTCAGTAGTGAAATATTGCCCGTTAAGCCACAATAAAATGCATTCCTTGGGATGACTTCTTTGAGGCATTCTGTCAAAAAGTTCACATACCTCGATTATGCTTACATTGTTTGCATCCATGACCATCAATGTGAACATTATAGTTCATGCCTATATTTTTTTCTTTTGGAATGTTTCTTTCAGAATGACCAGATTACTCCAAGAACATTGTCCCTATTCAAAATGATGGAAAAGGCTCACATCTCTCAGACTGAATGGATCTTTTGTGCCCTGTCTTGTTCCCCAAGTGTTGCAAGCATAACTTACCAACTATATTTGTTTGAAAGTTTCTTACACTTTTTCAACAATACATTTTGTGCATATCCGATAGTTTCATCCAATTACACTTGCTTGAAAGTTTCTTTAGCCTCTTCAATAAATCCTTTTGCGCGCACACTACTATCATTTGTTCCTTGAGGTGAGATCTTCTTAGGGGACCACATTATGCAGCCTTGTGCCCTAGTCTGTATGAATGCTAATGGTGTATTGTTTCATGCGTTGGGTTATTGTTTATATGATTTAAAGTTTGGATGTTTTATATTATAAACTGCAAATTGATATTATTTTTATGTCTCCAACACTAGTGGGAATTCAACTAAATTGTGCTCCTTTCTTATCGATGATATGCTAGGGGTTTAGATAATATAATTTCATTATATATATGTGTATGTGTATATGTATGTATATAATATTATATTTTGTCTGTATTTTTTTGAAGTTATTATGATTCTCCATATGTTATCTAAATAAGATTTTATGTCTTAATAAAATTAATGCTAAGTCAAACATTAAGAAAGGATGGGAAACTAGGGGGCTCATACTTAAAGCAACTTGAAAACTAATATTGTGAGCATGAAGGATTATAATGAGATAGGTAACTCAAAGGTGGGAGTCAACATCCTCGACCAAGGACCATATGTGAAGTATATTCAATCCTATCGATAGAAGTTGAATTAGCTTTTGAAAAGGTACATCTTAACCCATTATCATATAATGTTTTAACAATGGCTATATAATTTTATGTTCATTGAATATATGAAATAAGTTGGAAATAGATTGTATGTTGAATAAGTTTAGCATGTTGAATACAAGGATTATGTGAATACATTGAATGTCTTAAATGTATACGAGCATAGCTTATTTTTAAAAGAGAAGTATAGATCTAATATCACTTCATTAAAAAGAAACATAGAGGGAACTTGTTAAATATGCATTTGTTCTATATCTTATAACTTGGAAGGCAAATTAGGATTCATTGCTTATTAATGTTAAAACGGTTAATAGTGTTACCTTCTATAAACTATTTCTTATGAGTGACAGATTCTTACTGTCATTGTGGTAATAGTAACCCATAGTGCCTAATCTCATGTCAATGTCATTCATGTATTATGTATGTTTTTGAGTATACATTTGTGATGAAGATTTCATGATTCGAGCAAGTGTTCAAGACAAGACCATCACGGTCATGCAAGAGTGTATCGCCATAGTTTTGGTGAGTTGCAACATCATAATGTGATCCTTCATCATTCCTTTATCTTATTTTATTTATTTTCAAGGTTTGATTACTAAAACGGGGTTTGACCAAGGCAAACCCCTATTCACTAACATTTTCTTGCAGGTCCAGGTTGTTGAGACATGGATGAGCAATCCTTTCTTGTGTTTACAACATTAGATTGGTCAAATATGTGACACCTATAAGTTATTTATTTTGAGTAAAGATGATTCTCATTTACACTGATAAATTGTTTATCTGAGATTCTTTTGAAATACCATAATTTAATGATATGCATGTTATTCCTATTGAATAAGTGATTGAAAAAAATATCTAATTAATCTTCTTTATTTCCACCCTCATATAATTATTTGGTTCTATTAAATTATTTTGAAGATTGAGGATTACAAATAGTAAGTGTGATTTTCTGAGCTGTTACACTTGTATTGGATAAAGTGTCTCCTAATATCATGGAGGTATCACTAACATCATTTAATTTGATGATTGAAGAATAGCCAAGATCTTGATGTCTAGGATTTTTGCAAAACTATATTGGTTCTTGAATGCCTTGCTTATGTAGGCCTAGTCCTCTTCCTTGATACTGCATGCTTTGAAATATTATATTTTTGATGGGGTATTTTTTACTTTGAAAGAAAGATGTGAACCCATCACTGCGTATGTGGAAATTGTTTCTTGGAATCTTCTCCTTTGTGAGAAATCCTGATTTGATAAAAGTGGATGACCCTAGTTGATAGGATATTTTGGCTTTACCATTCATCATGCTTGTTTCTTCTTGATCATTTGGGATGTTGATTTGATCAATGGTAGCTTTTGTATCTTCTTCTTTGACTTGATCCATAGTAGCTTCTTTATTTTCTTCTTTGATGTTATCCATATCATTTATTTGATTATCTATGTGTCTAAAGGAGGAAAGTGTCTCATTTTGGGAAATGGAGGTGTTTGGAGTTTGGATAGGATCAACTTCAAATGTTTGATCATGGATGGTATAAAGGTCGACGAGAGGATCATTTTGGATTTCTTATTCAATGATAGGATCTTGATCAAAGATATGTTTATCTTGGATGACATGGTTGGGAATGGGATCTTGATTAAAAATTGGATTAACTTGGATATCACGAGCATATATAGGTGATTTTTGGGTCATTTGATCTATATTTGTCTTGGAGTTCATTTCATCATGCTTTAGAATTTTCTCTTGACATATATCCAAAGGTTTAGGAAATGGAATTTGATTTTGGGAAATGATACGATTTTCTTTGATGGATTCAGGATTTTGATATGAAAATGATTTAGTTTCAACAACAATATCCTTTTTTGGATCGGTAAAAAATGGAGGACATGAGGTTGACAGATGGTTGGATGGTGTAGGACTAGTAATTTGATTGGATTGCCTAAAGTTTTATTTTAACATGAGTTTAGAATTATCTTTTATGTAGCTTATGAAATCATCTACGAATGTGCTTTTCTTGGGTGGATTTATGGATTGGGATGGAGTGGATTGGAATGGACTAGTGGATGATGGGTTAGGATAGGATGTGGAGGCTTGGAATGGGTTAGTGAATGATGAATTAGGATAAGATGTGGAGGGTTGGAATGGATTAGTGGAAGGTTTGTTTCTCTTTTCAAGGTTAGGGTAAGGATGATTAATTGATGTTAGTTGTCAATTAATGGTATGGATCGTGTTAGCTGACTCTTGATAGTGAGGGTAGATGGATGGATAACTAGAGATTATGGATTGTTGGTAAGAGGGGTAGATGGGTGGTTGACTATAGGTTGTGGTTGATTGGTATGGAGAATCGATGAATTTTCTATTGAAGTCTATGGCTTGTTGGTATTGACCATTGTGAAGTAATTGGTATTCAATTTGACTACAAAGTATATCAAGGTAAATTGAAGACATGGTGGTGATTTCGGATTAGGATGGAAAGGAATGTTTTCAACCCTATATTGAATGTTTTGAAGTAATTTTTTGTCTTGGGTAATTGTGAAATGTGATTGAAGACATAGCAAACAATTTAAAAACAAATCTTTGGCTGTTGTGTGACCAATTTTTGTTCGCATAATGTGTATGTTCTAGGGTTATTCACCCCAATTGTCATGGGTCTAATCATAATTCAAAGACACTTCACACACATAAAACACTTCCTATCCCTAAGGCCAATGGCCAATGGCAACAAAGCTCAAGCCCACAACTTAGAATCTCCTTCGATGCAAATGGAGGGACACCTTTAGGGGGTTTATGCACTCTTTTCTTTGTGAGAGAGGATAGATAGGAGTCTTCAGGACTAGAAGGATGACCCAATTGCCCTCTCCCCGAAAAGCTACAAGTAAAAAAGTAGCTTATGCTAATTCAAGGATTTGTGTCTCATCTAAAGGGAGCCATATGGTGAGTAACTTCAAGGTGCGATGTTACACCTTTGGACTAAGAATGACACCAATAAAAAACTCAATCAATAAGGGTGGGCCTCTAGCTAATTGTCTTCTAGTCACTGCTTGGGGACTTACCACCTCACGAGCATCTAGCAAGCTACTAAAGGCTTTGACCAACCCTACTTGGGTACTTAGAGTACCTCTAGGGTACTTCCCATTTTGAATTGGCACTGTACAACGAAGGCTAATGGCACTTTGGACTTGACTTTCATCTTATCCTTTTATATAGCGACCTGAGGGAAAAACTGCTTTGGGTCACCAATGAGTTCTCTGTAGGGATGTGTCTCAATCGGTAGGCCAGTCTAAAGGGTTATAAAAGAATCAAGAAAGATACAACATTTTTGATCTCCAAGGTCATACCAAGATGCAAGGAGAGAGCATACACATGTATTTTCTCACACTAGCACATGTATTCATTAACCTTTAGAAAACCAAATGTGAGGTGTGAAAATGAAAGTATTAATAAGGTTTTTTGATTCCTAAGATCACATAAAGTGTGAGGGAAGCTCGTATACACACCTCAAAACACAAACAAGATCGCAATACAAAGCATACAATAGTTCTTTTTATCCCCAAATTAAAAGTGTGATAATGAAAAAGACACTTGATTCTTTTTAATCCAAAATGAGTGAAAATGCAAGTTGTACTTTTTAACCCACTAAGTGAAGATGCAAGTTGTTCTTTTTACCCAATGACTGAAGATGCAAGTTGTTTTTTTAACCCAATGAGTATGTCTAATAAAAAGATATTAAATTATTTGAAGCCCAAAATAAAAAATGTTCCTATCTTAAATAAAGACAAACAACAACCCTGCAAAAGATGGATTAGTAATTCCAAGACAAATGTCTCCTCCAAACTTAAGCCACACACTGCCAACCAAAAATTAGTAACACAAAACCCTCTAATCTATCGAATGGAAAAGCATAAAATAAAAATCTCATAATTAAAACCCTAATTAAAAAAAAAAATGCAGCTTAAAATGTCACAAATGCAATTCACTATTCTAAAACAAATGTGATGAATTAGACAGTGACTAAGGCATTCTAGAAAGTGACTATGGCTCACAGTCAACATAGATACAATGAACTATCATGCAAATGTGTTGCACTATTAATTATGTACTTGCGATGCACTGTATTTCACTTGTGTTGTATTGTGCTTCAAATGTGGTGCACTATCATGCAAATGTATCACACTATCAATTATGCACTTGTGGTGCACTGTTCTTCACTTGCAGTACATTGTGCTTTAAATTCGATGCACTATCATGCAAATGTGGTGTAGTGTCTTGTAAATATGGTGTAATGTCATGTAAATATGGTGTACTAACATGAAAATGTGGTGCATTTTCATGCAAATGTGGTGCACTTTCATGCAAATGTGTTGCATAATGTTGCAGGCACAAAAAATCATGTTTTTCATGTAAAAATGTTACCCTTAACCAAAATATGGGGTATAATATATGAAAATTCATATCTCGACCCTTTCGGACGCAACCATGATGTTTATTTGACCTCAAAAGGCTCCCAAAAGTGTCATTTGTAAGATTTTTCAAAAGTACATACACCCTTCAAGACAAAAAACACCAAAAACTTCCAAACAAAGAATGTTAATCAAGAGGGTTAGTACTTCACATTGGGTTCACCAATGTAGAATAGGGTAAAATTAAGGTTAAAGGCATGAATCAATAAAAATCAAACCCTAAAGCCCTAAACCAACAATGAAGCACAAATAGGCATAAAAACATGAAATAACAAAACAATATTACAAAAGTCTTTATGCCATGATTGATTCACCTCCATTTTCCTTCTCTATTTTTCTTTTTATGCTCGATTGCCCTTAGATTTTGAGTATGAAACAATAAGCCTAGTGATAATGATAACAAAAAATTGAAGATTGTACTTGTCTCCTTGAATGTACTTGCATCCAAATGTGTAGGGTTGAAATGACAATGATAGGTCTCTTTTATAGAAAACCAAATTTGAATGAAGGGTTAGGATATGCCATGGGAATGGCCAAGATTGAAAGATGTAGAAATGAAATAGGGTTAGGGCTAAATTAAGACAATGATAGGGCTAAGTTAAGTATGGACGCTGAAGATTAAATTATAAAATAATTCAATCAAGGGTGAAAACTAAATGATATGTGAAGGGATACGAATGGCATGGATAAAGAGGTTGGCATAGAAAAAGTGGTTGTTGGAGAAAATTAAATAATTATAAAAAGTGAATAACTAAATAATTAAAACAATTATTTAATTATAGAGGAAGAAAAGGTCAATGAATAATTAAATAATTGAAATAATTATTTAATTATAGTAGAAAAATGATAATAATTAAATAAATAAGAATTTATTTAATTAATTAGAGGAGGAAATAAAATAAAATAAATAAATTAATTAATTAATTAAAATTATTTAATTAATAGAAAAAATTTAGACAATAAGCAAATAACTAAAATTATTTAATTATTAGGGACGAAAGGGGAGGATTGACGAGGATAAATAGTGTTTACAGGCGAAGGACAATTTTTAGTGTCTACACATATATATAAATACTAGGTTTATAGTTCCATTTGTGTGAGAATAAATTGGTATAGACCAAATCGTATTTATATATATTCACTCAATCCGACATTATAATCATTTTTTTAATGGTTGGGTAGCTATAGTATATATATATATATATATATATATATATATATATATATATATATATATATATATATATATATATATATATATAAAATTGTAACGCATCTTGACCAGGATTTTTTCAAAACTAGGTAGATTCATGTGTTTTGTACCTCAGTTGCTTAACCCTGCATGATGAGATTTTGTATATGATAATGGCCTTCTTGGTTTGTTTAGTGATTGGTGAATTATTTATGGTTTTAGTATCTTTTCTTGTATGAATCTCATAATCACTTTTGAATGGTACAACTTTGATTTTTGGATAGTATTATCTAACTCTCTACATGGATTTTGTTCCTTTAATCACATGTCAATAATGCATAGGAGAACTACATCAAAGCCATCCTTTTCTCATTTGCATAAATTTTATTCTCAAAATGTATGATAGAGTAATGAATCTGCTCCTTGTACGCATATCTCTGTTGGATAATTAATGTCTCAGAGAGGGATTCAATTTTATTTCTATCGATTTGGATTTGCATTTGCATCTGCATCTGCCAACATATAAAACCTCATTTCTTGAAATCTTTGGCGTGCACGTAAACTAGGGGTTTTGCACCTTTAACATCTGACAAAAACTCCTTTAATTAGGTATGCCTTGATGAGCTTTTCATCTGTGAATTAAATTCAAAGTAATTTTTATCCTTTCATAATTTTCAATCATCCATATTGTGTATCTTCTAGAAGTGAATAATCTTTGTCTTTCCTTGCTTTAAAAATGCTCTTGGGTTGGAAATTTTATAAAAATTGAGTAAGGTAGAGGTTATAATTTTAAACTCATTTTTCTTGCATAAATCTTGGGAAAGATGCAAGTAAACATGTTATTTTATATATATATATATATTGATTTTAATCTTTTTCTTTTAATAATAATCATGTAAGGTTGATTAAGAAAGATTAAATAAGCAATGTTATTAATTTAGGTTCGACTGTTTTATCAACATATGAAAGTATTTATCTTATAAATAGAATTTGTTAATCAATAGATTAATATTCAAATGTCTTTTGATAGCAATAGTTGGATTGATTATTAGTTGGAATTTATGCATAACTCAAAAAGAGATTTATTATGTTAGTGTGGACATGAATATTCAATAAGGTCTATGATTGGAAATTTTTTAATATTCTAAACTTGATGGAAATTATTATCGAAAGATCCTTTAGTATATGAAAAAAAAGAATAAATGGTTTGTATATAATAGAGAGAAGATATTAAAATTTTAATGTAGGATAATGTTTGTTGTGTGAAAGGAAAAAAATTGCAAGATAATATTAGAATTTCTAACAAAGGTCATAATGCTTGTCCAAAGAAATTGCATGTTGAATATGTTTATTTACGTTTTAATGCATGGTAGATCTAAATTGATGAAAGATGTGGATTTAATATTTTGCTTGAAATGATAAGAATGTTTAATTATTTATTGTGTTCATTGTTGCACATCATTGTATTCAATGTGTGTTTTCTTTTTGTGATTCTTTTGTATTCATGAGTGTTTTTAGAAATTTTACCTTCTGGGATAGGTGTCAAATATGGGTTATCAAAGAGCATTGACTGCTTTTTCTAGTTCTTCTATTGGGTCAGTGCAAGATCATGGGGGTCTAAACTAGGCCCTTAAGTGGCAATGATAATTCAAAAAAATAGACTTAGTCAACTTGACATAAAAATTTGAATAATTTATTAACATAAGTTGAAACACTGGTACATTTTGACCAATTTTTCAACGATGGCCTATCAGAATTTCGACAGCTGTTCGTCGCTATAATTTTGTCAGAATTTCGACGGCATTTGAAACGTAATTAAACCTTGAAATGAAATGAAAAAGAATGAAGGAATGATGAATGAACAAATGTAATGTTGCAACTCACCAAACCTTTGAAATAAAGGCTAAAAAGTAGTGTGAGATGGCTCCAATGGATGTGGATCTTGAATTTTGATTGAATGCTTGAAACTTTACTTGAATGTTTGCTTGAATCATGAAAACCTACATCACAAATGTTAGCTCAAAAACACATATGATGCATGATGACTTTGATATGATGCTTGAATCTCGAATGCTACTCCAAATGCTTGATAATTTGTTCTTGAATGCTCTTGATTTCATAGAATTTCTCTCATGAAGATTGCTTAGATTTTTAGATTGCTTGTTAGAATTACTTAGATGAAATTTTTTGAAATAACCTTGTATTTATACTTGTTTATGCCAAATTTCTCAAAATTACAACACTACAAGCTGACATTAGATCTAGGATAATAAAATCCTGCCAAGAATTTGATTTGAAATAGGTCATAGTTAAAGCGGAACTCATACGTTAGGTTGGCATATGAGTCCCAGTGTCTTAAACATGGGACACAAACTCCAAGAAGTGTTAAGTTCAATGCAATATTTAAAATCAAGCCCTAATACCTAGGTGGGACCCATACGCCCAAAGGAGAATATGAGTCCCAGATCACTTGATCTGGAACACATAACCTCAAACATTAAATTATGATTTCTCATTTCTTAAATGCCAAGATTATCCCTAGAAAAATGCATTTAATTAGATTTGTAGATGCAAAATAGGACCAATTTGGGAATAAATAAGCTAACTTTTAGCAGGGAGGGCCCAAAAAAGTGTGAAAATGTAAAGGCTTACATTTTTCTACACTATATTTATCCCCCACTTTAGTGAGAGGAACTTGCTTCAAACTCACACTAACATAGATAAATTCACATCAAGAGGGGTCCAAGTGTACCAATATAGATGGTATAGGATAAAAAAGATCAAAAGAGGTGGATCAAGCTTCGAATGTTTATCAAACTTGATGTGGATGAAGTCTCATCTGTTTGTCAAAAAATCACACGCTCACTCTAAGGAAATGAAACTTTAGGTTGTCCACTAGGTGAGTATCCAAAAAGGGTGGCTTAGTGAGAAAGTCATGCCTCTATATCAGCTTCTCACCGTACATTGAGAAATTCATTCCCTCATTTAAGCTTCTCATCATACTAAGCATAGCAAAGATATCCCTCTAATAACTTCAATAGGGTGCCATAAAATGAAACTTTGAGCTTAACAAGCCCTAACAAGTTGCATCAAGTACCTATGAACATTTATGCATGTGTAAGGGATTTTTTCTTTTTCAAGGGATTTTCCTTAGTTCATGTAAGGTCTTTCCTTAAAGGGAACATCATGCCTAATGTCTCCAAGAGAGAACAAGTCAAAGAAATATCACATTCTTGGAGGAAATCAAACTTGATGACACCACTAAGGAAAGGATGCATCACAAGAAGAAAGAAAATCCCACAATGAAACATGAATGTCGATGTATGCCCCCACTTTAAAGTGGTTTCTAACACCATTATTGTGAGAAATTTCTTTAAAGTAGAAGAAGAAATGAGAGCTTATTCGGAAAGCCCTACTCCAAGTCATATGTTCTTGAATGAAACTACAACATGCATAAAGGGTTGCCCCCAACATGTAATGCTAAGCATAGAAAGAAAAGTACGTCACATGTGAGCCAACTTAAGGTATATATACATGGAAGGTGGTCAAATATTCCAAAGAGACAATGACAATTGTCATATGAGGACAAGGCTACCTAACCCCCTTGCCCCCACTTAGTGCAAGACAAGGGTGAGCCAAGGTGATTGATGAAAAACTTGGAAATCAATATCAATTGCAGGGACTAGGTGCTTCAACACAAGGGAGAGAACCACAATCCTTAAGATGTTGAATTTTATCACTTAAATCCTTACATTTATTAGTATAATTACCATGAAATCTATGATATTCTCAAAATGAACTCTTGTTGTACCATTTGGGTATGTGTAGGATCATGATGGGCCAAAAAGTGGCAATATAATGAGTATTTGTAGGGTATGTGGCTGATGACTTTTTTTTTACCCAAAATTGATGAAATGAAAAGGGTTTTTAAAGAATATTCTCATATTTCCACCAATATAAATTATGCTTTACTTTGAATTTAATAAATAATTATTATTCATTTTCTATTTGAATTACGACTAAAGTGTTGATTGACAGGCTGATTGAAAACATCTATAGCTTTCAAATGATATCACATTTTGAATCCAAAACATGCATCACATTCTATGCTTTGCATACTATAGGATTAAAAAAATAAAAAATTGAATTTGATGAAGTTTTGACGGTTAAGGTGACATATGAGTTTTTATATTTTTAAAAAATTAATTAAAATTCATAATTAATTATTTACTTGGAAAAAAATTACAAAACGATATGTATCACATCTAGACATGAGTCCTCTACTTATTTCTAAAATATTATAAAAAAATATTATCATTTTTTTGTGGTTAGGGTGGTCAAATAGAAACCTACTTATTTTTTCCCTGAAATTTAAGTACTACTGCATTCAAATTTCAAATTTTCACCAAATAGTTTTAAAAAAATAAAATAAACCTAGTAGTTTAGAAACTAAATTCAATTTGCTATAGATTCTATTCTTACATATTTTTGAAATAATATAGATAACTTATTCAAATTTTTTCTTCAAGTTGCCTAACTTTGATTTTTCTGAATTTTTTGCCACTTAAGGGCTTGTTTTTTCCATGATGATCCTGCACATACCCATTTATTTCATTTTTTTTGAGGGAGACATATCAAGTGATCTTGGAGGAGTCTCAACAAGATACTCTCTTGATCAACAATAGGGGATATTTCTTTCTTAGCACAAGTTTTCATACACACAATAGATGATAAGGCCTTAGATGAAGATGAAGATAGAGGTGGTAAACCTGGATATTTCTTGAAAAGGTATGGTATAGACTTCACTTGATCTCTATCATTTTGTTTCATGCTTTCATTTTTATGCATGCTTAGAAAGGGGTTTGTATCCAATACCACAACATTCTTCCAACTTAGATGAGGGGTTTTTATGCTTCTAAGAAAGATTGAATTCTTTATGAGAACACAAATCCTTTTTGGCTTTCTTAAAGTTATTAATCTTCCTCTCATGAGGGATGTTGTATCCTAAATGAGGGAAATTCATGTTTAGGGAATGTGATTTCTGACTTTGTCACTTGCATGCAATCAAAGGAGAATGTTGCATCATTCAACTTAACATAGAAAATGGGATACCATTCATCTACAAAATTTCTTGGAGCATCGTATTATATATAGGTGATGTTCAAGTAAGATCCCAATAGGATAGCTGAGTGAGAGTACGTTTAAGGTCTTCAATAAAATCATGTAAAGGAAAATGAGGGGCATTAGGCAAAGTAGGTTGAGGAAATGGTAATGAGATAGACCGTATGGTTTGTTGTTGTATATTTTATGTGTGAGAAATGACCATATTGTAACTCGATTGCTATGAAACATTGTTACTACGCATTTTCCCTATAATGTTCAAGATAAATTTTGGAGGTAATGGTTTAGGTTGTTCTATGATGGGATGTGATTTAGGAGGATCAGTGATTAAAGGAGATCCAATTTGTTCCATCATAACCTCAACTGAGTTACCTAAATAACCTTCTAATGAGGGGGGATCTAAAGTGAACTTAACATCTTCATCTATGCCATCCACCTTAGTGTTTGTTGAGACAAATATAGCATTAGAAGAGGGAAAAACAAGATTCTCATGATGCTCAATAATTGGGTGTTCTAACACCAAAATACCTTCATCACAAATAGGAGAGGTATCAAGAGAAGAACAATTAGTATTATCATGATTTTCTATTTGTGCATCCTCTTGCATCAAAGTTTTTAGATGAAGTCCTCAAGGGATTCGTCTAACATGTCAAAGTAATCACAACTAAAGGGTCCAAGATTCATCATTTAGTTTTTGTTTTGTTTGATGTTTTTTATTTTTATTTTTATTTTTGTTTTCTAATGAATGTCAAATGTAATCTAATCTTATCAAAGTAAGAAATAATGCTAGAAATGAAACAAAACCACTTGAAGTAATCTAATTCTATCCACAATTAAAACATGTACTTGAAATGAAACAAATTAGGCTAGATCTAATGAAATGAATGAAACAAAAATTCAAGAAACTGAAATTGGGATTTGACAGCAACAAAAATAAGCATAGAAATGAAGTTTTTATTGTTGTAAAATGCAAATTTAGACCTAATTCATGACTAAATCACCTAGATGGGTGAATGAGTCCCAATTAGGGTTTTTGATAGTTTCAGATAATGAAAAAAAGACAACATAGAATTCCCTAAAATCTAGGCAAAAGACTTGTACAGGGACTAAATGGCCTTAATGGGAAAATGAGTTTGAGATTAGGGTTTTTAAACCAAATTTAGCAAATTCTGAGTTAATGTTAAGGTTTCTAAGTTGTATGCTCAAATAACTATTTTCAAGTACAATTTTCCAATAAAATTCAATGATGCAAGATGCAAAAATGCAACCTATATGCATTTTTTACTAATGCAATAATTAGAAGAGCCTTAAATGCAATTCAAACTAATGTAAATGTAATGCAAAATTAACCTAGATCTAGGACTACAATGTTCTCTAAATAAAAAATTCAAGGGTCCAAATGTAGGGTTCACCAAAATGAACCAAAGGAAATAAGGTTCCACCTTTTGGGAGATGGAACTAAGGCTTAAATGGGGGTTCACCATTAAAATGAAGATTCAAAGGAGAAACAAAAACTCTAATGCACTAAACCCTAGAAACTCGAAAGTATTAAATCAAATTAACAAACAAAAAAGAACCTACCAAACTGATGGATTCCAAAGAAGGCTTGCAACTCTGAAATTCTACTTTTTGAATTGCACTGGGACTCATACGCCAGGTGGGGTGATTTAATCCTGCTATTGAAATCTAGGCAGAATCTAGAATCTTTTGGTGACAAATCAGGATCTACAAAATATTGATAAAAGAGGTATATTGGGACTTATATGCCTAGAGTGGTGATTTAGTCCTAGTATTAGGGTTTGATTGAAACTTATGTAGCCTCTAGTGATATTTTTTAGCTTTCATCTTGTCTAATCTCCAAGTTTGAAACTTTGAATTCTGGTCTATAGGTGAGTTTCTATGAAGATGGCAACTTCTTGACAACCTTGAAAACTTTTGCAATTTTTTCTTCAAAGGATCTTGAAGTTCCAAATCACCTAGATCTGCAATCACACATTAAGAGGGAAAAAAATCTTGTGTTAGGGAATAGGGGTTTTCCTTGGTCAAACCTTGTTTTGGTAATTAAACCTTGAAATGAAATGAAAAAGAA
The DNA here is from genome assembly GCA_007258455.2 of Sequoia sempervirens. Taxonomy (NCBI): domain Eukaryota; kingdom Viridiplantae; phylum Streptophyta; class Pinopsida; order Cupressales; family Cupressaceae; genus Sequoia; species Sequoia sempervirens. The sequence continues at coordinate 51,552 of VDFB02141105.1, forward strand.
TGAAGGATTGATGAATGCACAAATGTAATGTTGCAACTCACCAAACCCTTGAAATAAAGGTTGCAAACTAGTGCAAGATGGCTCCAATGGATGTAGATCTTGAATCATAATTGAATACTTGAAACTTGACTTGAATGCTTGCTTGAATCATGAAAACCTACATCACAAATGTTAGCTCAAAAACACACATGATGCATTAAGACTTTGAAATGATGCATTATGACTTTGACATGATGCTTGAATCTTGAATGCTGCTCCAAATGCTTGATAATTTGTTCTTGAATGCTCTTGATCTCATAAAATTCCTCTCATGAAGATTGCTTAGATAAAATTATGTGAAATAACCTTGTATTTGTACTTGTTTATGCCAAATTTCCCAAAATTACAACACTACAAGCCGACATCAGATCTAGGATATAATAAAATCTCATGAAGAATTTGATTTGAAATAGGTCTTGGTTAAAGTGGGACTCATATGCCAGGTTCGATGTATGAGTCCTAGCATTGTCTTAAACATGGTACATAAACTCCAAGAAGTGTTAAGTTCAATATAATATTTAAACTTAGACCTTGAGACCCAAGTTGGACCCATATGCCCAAAGGGGTGTGTGAGTCCCAGATCACTATATCTAGAACACATAACCTCAAACATTAAATTATGATTTGTCATTTGTTAAATTCCAGGATTATCCTCATACGAATGCATTTAATTAGGCTTGTGGATGTAAAATAGGACCAATTAGGCCATAAATAAGCCAACTTTTAGTACGAAGGGCCCAAACAAGTGTGAAATTGTGAAGGGATACATTTTTATACACTACACCTAGTATCGATCATAGCATGTTCTAGTATGATAGAAATGCATGTAGATATACTAGGAATTCACCAGATTCCATCTGTACATCAATTTCTTTTAATAAGCATCTCATGCAGGTTTGGTGGTTCTTCATGTCAGGAAGAGATCTTTGAGGAAGTGTAAGCTTCATGGTTGGGCAGAAAAATATCCTGGGCTATGTTCTCATCTCTTGATTTGTAGATGACCAATAGAGGGTTGATGGCGGTCAAAGACTTAGTTATTGCATCTCAACATAGTGAATCCAATAATTGTGAGTCCAAATCTAAATTTGCGTGTCCCACCAAATCAAAATCCATGCTCGCTACATAGTGAATCCCACAATTGTGAGTACTATTAATGTAGTGAAGAATCCACTTAGCTATTTTTCAGTGCAGCTCATGTGGCTCCTACATGAATTGAGAGACCATGCTTACAAGATATGAAATTTTGGGTATCATGTGAGTCAGATAGATGAGAGTACTAACAAACTATTGATACAAGTGCCATCTACCAAGGGTGAAGAACACTTAGCCTCAAGTTTGACCCTTGAGAGGAATGGAATAACACAGGCTTACAATCAACCATGTGTGAAACTTGTGGAGCATATCAAGTGCACACTTAGGCTATGCAAGAGAGATACTTGAATAATACTGAGTGATCTCAATCCCCAAGAACTGGTGCAATGATCCCAAGTTTGACATAAAAAATTGATCATGTTGGGTGGTGTTCATTGCCTGAATGATGGATGAGTGACTTCCTATGATCAACAAGTCATTGGCATAGAGAAACAAGAAGGTGTGAGTATCATCTTGCTATAAAATGTAGACATTAGGATCAAAATATAGCATCCAATGAATCAAATTTTTAAAAGGAAGGAGTACATCTTGGCATACCAAGCTTGAGGGGCCTGTTTGAGGCCATAAAGATATTTCCAAAGATGACACACAAGTGAAGGATCTTGAATGAACCCCTATGGTTGATCCATCTATATCTCTTCCTAAAGATCTCCATGAAGAAAATAACTCTTCACATCCATCTAATGAACTTCCCATCGATGTGTTGCAATGATAGCAAGGAAAAGTTGGATGGAATTCATTTTGGCAACTGGTGTAAAATTCTCAGAGTAACTAGTCAATCTCGAGAACCTAGGAGAATACCACTACTGAATTTGACACCATTTTTCGATGGTTGTTTGTTGGTCGTTCAACAAATATTTGTCGGACAAGCGACGAAATGGAAAAAATATTTTCATCGCTATTTTTTTGTTGAAAGGTCGATGGTGAATTAAACATCGAAATAACAGTGAAGAATCGTCGGTTGTTGGCATCGTGAAATGGCTCAAACTTTCATCGGAATATCGACAAAAACTTCGTGTATCCACCAACGAATTACATGAGAAGTTCTTCACTAGTTCAACAAAATGGGAAAGGAGTAGCGTTGAAACAACACCAGAAGTTCGTCGCCATTTGGACGAAATGGGCAAGGAGTAGCGTCGAAACAACACTAAAATTTTGTCGAATGTGCGACGAAATAGGAAAGTAGTAGCATTGAAACAACACCAAGAGTTCGTCAAAATTTCAACGAAGAGAGCAAGGAGTAGCGTCGGAAGAACACCAAAAGTTTGTTGAAGGTGCAACGAAATGGGAAAGTAGTAGCATGGAAATGACACTAAACGTTCATCAAAATTGTGACGAAATGGACAAGGAGTTACGATGAAACCTTCATCGCAGCTATAGCAACTTTGTCGAACCTTTTTGTTGATTCATTGGTGGGTTTCATTGAAATTGTGACGAAGCATCAAGTTTTTAAAAAAAAAAAATTCGTTGAAATGTACCATTACAGAAACTAATGACTAATCATACATACAAACTGCATATTGGTTTGATGCTTCAAACGATGCATTTCTTATATTGAAAAGTGCATTACCTTATTGAGCTTCTCTTTGTTTCAAGAATAGTTTAATATTCTCTACTTAGGGCCAACCACGTGACGGTGGAAGCTCATTTGGCTCCTCCCCCCCACATCCTCTCAATTCCCCATACCCAATCATATAACATTAATCATTCATTCATCCATTAATAACATATAACATTCATTCATCCATTAATAACATATAACATTCATTCATTAACATATAACATTCATTAATTAACATATTCACATTCATTCATTAACATATAATATTCATTCTTTCAGTTTTTACATGATTATCAAAAATATGGTTGTCATGATATGATTACAATCACTTTTTTTTTGTTTCTTTTGAAAGCTACATAAAGCTGAAGTGGAGTATCGTTTTCTAAATCAATATTTCCCCCCTTTAGTTGTTATGCCCTCTACTTGTGATCTTAATGTATGCCTAGTCGTCGCTCATGATGTGGATGTGGCTGCAAGGGGGATCTGCTGCAATAAGAAAGAAATGTTAAACTGATATGTTTTATTATTATTGTTACAAGTATTTCATTAATTAAAAGAACATTAGAGTGGTTCTCTTTACCTGATGGGTCCACATCATGCTCCTAAACTTTTGTTATAGACTCATGCTCAACATGTTGAAAACCCTCTAAATCTTGATTTGCAGTTGAAACATGAAAGGTTACATTAATTAATACACCAATTGAAATTAAATATGTTTAAGAGAACATGAGGGTGGTCCTCTTTACCTGATGGGGCCACATCATGTTCCTGATCTTCTCTAGCCTAATCATGCTCAACACGTTGATCACGCTTACATGCTCTAAAGTTGAAACACGAAGGTTACATTAATTAATACACCAATTGCAATTAAATATGTTTAAAAAAAATTTAGAGTGGTATTCTTTACCTAATGGGGCCACATCATATTCTTGATCTTCTCTAGCCTGATCATGCTCAACATGTTGATCAAGCTCTACATGCTCTAAAGTACCGGGATGCACACCATGACCTTCATCTGCACGTTGTGCTCCACCCTCACCAGGTTGCATTCCAATGTCATGTGTAGTATTATCATTGCTTAAATGTTTAAAACAAATAGGCATGTAATTACTTTATGGTGGAAATTAATATTGAATAGTGCACAAGTATTCAATTTTAAATAAAATTTATTGAGTTTATTTACTGGTCAATGGGATGCAATGGAAGATTGTGTTTGCTTGATATCAAGACTCTTGGGTGTTGACCATGGCTCTATAGCCTTGTTGGAAGGCAATCTTCAGGTTCTCTTATGTGGGAACTCTGTTAAATTCAGAGCCTTGCATTTTTACATAAGATCATGAATTTTGCTTCTATGGTGTGATAAAACCAAAATTGTTTGTAATTTATTATTTGGATGCAATATTTCATTTTATTGATACTTACAATTTATTAGGCTAATTTCATATAACCACGAGCCAAGTTTGTGTTGCCAGTGCTTTCTAATGAGTCTTGCCTTTGTTGCCTTCGATGTGTCGGGTAGCCTATGAAAAGTTTGAAATATGTTAGATTATGTAAAAAGAAAGCGTAATCAGTATATAATTACATTGTTGATAGTATCACACATAACATACTACTTTTAAAAAAAAAAATTTAATGGCATTTCCATAGCATACAAACATTGAGAGCATATAAAATACAGAGTTCAATCCATGAATTATAGAAAATAGATTTTTGTTGGTTATATTCATATCACTGATTACATTGCACAAAACATACTACAACTACATAAATATCGGATGGTGACAGTTGTCTATGCTACCACATTTTTCATACATGTCTACCAAAGCATTTTATCAAACAATTCACTGCCTTGCTGCTATGGCTAAAAGCCTAAAATAGGTGCTTTTCAAACAAGCTATGGATGCTTAAGGAAAAAATATTTCAAAAGCATAATAGTAGGCACTATCATAGACAGGCGATTGAACTATTTCAAAAAATTCCTCAAAGAAATGTGGTCTAATGGTGTTGGAATGCCATGAAAATCCATAGCAATTTCTTGTCATGGCATTCGTTATGGCATTCCATCACCATGAGACCACATTTTTTTGAAGCATTTTTTCAAATAGTTCACTACCTTTTCTATGCTACCACATTTTTCATACATGTCTACCAAAGCATTTTATCAAACAGTTCAATGCCTTCATGCTATAGCTAAAAAGTAAAAACCTAAAATAGGTGCTTTCGAACAACCTATGGATGCTTGGAAAAATCTACCAAAGCATAATAGTAAGCAATAACATAGACAAGGTGGTGAGTTGTTTGAAAAAATGCTAAAGAAATCTTGATCTCCAGTGATGGAATGCCATTACAATCCATAGAAATTTGCTTGTCACGGCATTCGTTATGGCATTCCATCACCATGAGACCACATTTTTTTGAAGCATTTTTTCAAATAGTTCACTACCTTTTCTATGCTACCACATTTTTCATACATGTCTACCAAAAGCATTTTATCAAACAGTTCAACGCCTTCATGCTATGGCTAAAAAGTAAAAACCTCAAACAAGTGCTTTCAAACAAGCTATGGATGCTTGGAAAAAATCTATCAAAGCATAATAGTAAGCAACAAGCCATGGTCTCATGGTTTTCTTGAAAATCAGCTCCATTTTATTCAGGTTTCTTTTGTAGATTTTAAACCGCGTTTTTCATGATTTTCGTTTGAAGCGGAAAAAATCATTGAACAAAATCGCGTAGATTTCAAAAATCCCGGGGAAAAATCGTCCATTTTGAAGGGCCTTTAAAATATAAATTGATTAATACGAATTTTAAATTGTACTTCTCCATATCTATACTTCGCCAGTAGAGTGGTGTCTTTTCCTTTTCTTTCCGACCTTCTCGCTCCGCCAGGACACCGGGTCCTTCCACTTCCTCTTTGGAATCATGGGGGGACACTCGTACTTTTTGTTCTTCTCTAAATGTGACCTATATTGGTCCCTCGCATACTTTAGATAGGTACCAGCTTTCTTAAGAACCTTGGTTTGGTTGAATGTTTTATCACCAAACAACACAACTAAATGGTTAATGAGCTCATCTTTTAAATCTTCATTTTGGGCATTCCACTGTGTACGTATGGTGGGCCTGAAGAGCTCCAATGTAATATCACTTAGATGTTTATAAAAAACATCATTTCCTGCAAAATGATCATGGGATCAATAGTCTAAAAATAGTGATCAATAAGTAAATTTCAATTGGATTATATAGAATAATAATTAAAACATTTTAAATTACTTGGGACCTTCTCTATCTTTATGGGAACAAAATCCTTGGTCACCACAAGTGTGATCAGAAATGTTCCCATAATAGTAATACGGGAAGATCTAGGAAATGCTGCTAAAACATCACCAGTACTAGTGGTCTCAGCATCCCCAGGTACATGTCCTGATGCATGTTCTAGTATGTGTTCGCTGCTAGAGGGTGCATTAACGGATGCCTGCATGGTATGTGTTGCTGACATTTTAGACAACAATATAGGCATGGATGATGGGGTCAGATGATGTGATGTATGCGTAGGAAGATCATGATGGAAACTTGTACCAACCCTTACTCCTCGGGAAGCACTTGCAGTACCCTGATCATGGCCAGAAGCATCATGAGGAGGCAAATAACCCTATAAAAACAACAAATATTTTAGTTCATGACATAAAAGAGTGCAAAATATAAAACCATGAATGAACTTATGTTATAATTAAAGACCTCATGACAGCTTTCTTGCAATTTTTGTAATCTCTCAGTCAATACTTTAACCCTCTCTCTTATCTCATATGTTTGAGGCACTATGAACATCAAATTAGTCATTTCTTCATTGCATATTTTTTGGAGCTTCTTTATCATATCGAAAGGGTTTACTGAATAAGCGATGTCATCATCACAAAATATTGACTGCACCTCACTATGGATGCTCTCCTCTACTACTGGTGCCTTTCCTCGATCATTCGATTGCAACAAGAATATTAAAAAACATTATCGAAATTAACCCAAAAAACTTATGAAAAAACATAATAATAAAATATTTTTCTCGTATCTAATTTGTATAATTACAATGGGGAAAACTTGTGACCGTTAGAAGATACATAAGTGATCTGTGCTCTAGGCTAGAGCCTTCTCCATACTATCAATGTCCCGCTGTGACAAAAATTAAATATAAAAAAACATTACCAAAATGAAACCAATAGACTTACAAAAAAAAAGAAAGAATAAAATGGTATATTGGATTTATTAATTGGATGTTGGGTAAAATAGTACATAGTACATATCACCCCCATAGTAACTATGTTTGTAACTAAGCGATTCAAATTGTAATTAATTAGCAACTCTTCCCCTATAGTTATTAATTTTATCACACATACGAATACACGGTTTCCCTTGCATGCCTCGAATATGTAATTGGGTTGCTTATTTGTTGACCTAGGTGGGTGTACTATTTATAAACCCTACAGCTTATTTACGATGCTTTTGGCCTTCCGTCAATGTAGATAGCCACTCTTTTATTTTGATCCTTATCTTTTAGTTGTATATAATTTGCTGACAATGTATACCTACGCATACTTCATGTATATTGAACCGGTTGCATCCAATCTTGCAAACTATACTTGAGGTCCATGCTCTATCAATTGATGTAACTTTCATTAACGGGCCATACCTTAATGCATCAAATGCGACAGGCTGATAATGCGGCGGCGATGGTGTTATAGCGATGCGCATCCTCTGCGTTGACACAAAAATCAGGTGTTTATTGGAGTACCTTGGGTACCCATTGTTTTCCATAGATGAGCACCTCAAAAGTGCGGCGTCCTTTATGCTCACCAAATCATCATAAGAACATGACCCCCCTTCGGCAAGAAAAAATTCCATGCGTTTACGGAATTTTCTTCTAATCTTTTGACCTCTAGTTGATCTCCCTCTTTTAGACATACTACATGTCTCGTTTTCCTCTTCTCTTCTTGAATTTCCCTCGCTCGAGGAAGATAGATCTAACAAATACCTATTTGGTGGTGGTACCTGCACTCATAAGGATGTTGGATGAAGTTCTTTCATGGTGATGTGATCCTAAGGTGACATTATGATTAATCTATCATTTCATCGCTAGAATTTTATAGGTTATAAGGTAATCAAGTCTTGATAGATTGTAAGTTATTGTTACTACCGTCCAAATGTGTCCATCACAAATCAAATCTACTTAACGTTTTAACTCCCAAAATTTGTAACAAGTGTTAAATGTGACTATGGTCCACCAGTTACACAACCAAGGCCTCAAATGTATTCTCTAATTGTAATCAAATGACTTTTTCTCTTCATTCAAGTAAATAAACTTGAAGGGAAACACCACCAAGTGGTTTATTGGACACCTACATGACTAAAAATAGAAGCAAATTAACATTTAATTTCCATAAGTCTAAGTGGTTAATGGGGAGGAATGCACTAGGCCTCAGGTTATCATCATAACTTTACTTTTGCAATAATTTTTTTTTAAGTCATATTAAATCTTCCTATGTCTAATCATAGGGAGATTTTGGTATGTTTTGTTGTACGATTGATGAAAGAACCCAAAGACTAGCCTTTCCATGGTATCCAAACACATAGCAACGGTATTCTCTTATACGGTTGGACATGATTTAAAGAACTTAGCTAGGAATTATTCATTTAACCTAAGGTTTTCTCATAATGCCATCATTGAAAAAGTATGATCAAATTCTTCTATTATGAAGAATTGGTCTATGTACCTCTAGTAATCACTATAAATGTTTGTAAGGATAAAATGACTAATTGCATCAGGTAGGAGAGAATCAACTTTGAGTTCTTCATAGATTATATTCCTCTATTCATAATTTTTAAGGGTTGTGTGTGGAGGAGGTTATCACTACCAAGAAGGGAGGAGACCTTTCCTTGTATTCTTATTTATTTTACACCTACATTTACAAATACACATACATATTCATTTACTATTTTCATTTATTTCTCATGTAGTTTAATAGTTTGATCGATTTCATATTATATGCTTTGAAGACTTTAGAATTTCAATTACATTAATTTATGGATATGTTGTATCTATAACACTACAAAACCATATGATGTTTGCATTTACACTTGCATTTAGAAATACACATTTATATACATAGATATAGATTTCTTTAATGATATGTTGCATTTATTGTTCTAAGAGAGCATCTAGTAATTGCATTTACATTTACATTTAAAAATAAATATACATACATATATATATATACATACATATATATATATATATATATATATATATATATATATATATATATATATCTCTCTCACAGGTGTGTGTGTATCATTTATATTATGTTTAAACAAACCATTAGGGTCTCAGACATGGATAAAAAATTCATAAAAATCATATCTCCCATACATGTTTTGTTGAAACCTAGGCTTCAACCTCCTCATTTCATTACGCTTTTCTTCTACAAAACTATTGAGGACAGCAGCTATACCTTCTTTATTTATCATCCTACGCCCTATTTATGCATCCTACAATTACAACAGTATCTATGGGGCCTCTTACACAAGCTACAATAATCACAAAAAGTGTAAGAGCCACTTTATATCATGTTTGGACTACAAAATCTTGAAAAATAGGGTAACTCAGATTATGATTTGTTGGTGAGCTGTATGGACAAAATCATTAGCACCAGCTCATTCTTGGAATATTTTGAAAGAGAAGCGAAATAGGTGGCCGTTAAGTACAAACCTTATAGTGTCAAGGTGAATGAGGTGATCAATTTTGATTGGCCAACTAATGAAGAGTACAAGGCGGTCCAATTGGCTAGTGACACGTGTGCTTTCTTGCCCGATGCTTGTTTGCTCCTCCTTTTTCTATAAGATGGATTTCAAGGCCAAAAGTATGGGTTAGCAAGTTAGATATTTTTGGTCGAGTCTAGATGAAGTTGCAGAGCAAATTGTAAACTCTGATGGTTTTAGGGAAAATGCAATTTAGGTTTTGAGTCATTTTGTAGTAGGTTTTGAATTCACGGGGATTTGATGTTTTATGATAGTACTAGAATTTGAATTGATATGATTAATTCAAACTCATGTCTCTCCATTGTACAAGCATATCTAAATTTTGAATAAAATGATCAAGGGTTGTTTCATTCATCTCACTATTGTGGTGTGTATGATTCTTGTTTTAGGTTTAATTCAAGGAATTAATTAAAATGCTTGAATGGGATTGTAGGTGAATTTGTTTTGATAAGCTTTTTTTTTTTGTCTTATCTTATACCATTTTAGAGGAGAATGGGGGTGCCAATGTATAGAGAAGATCTTTGGAAACTAGGCATGGAAATTGAAGGTTAAAGAGAATGGGGTGCCAAACTTATAGTACTCATTGCCCCTTGGTCATTGATTTTCCCTAAGTAACCTCAACCTCATCCTCAATGCTGGTATTGACCTTGTTTTCACTCCTCCAAACTCTTCCTCGGTGTTGATATTGACCTTGTTTTCACTCCTCCAAACTCTTTGTTAGCACTGGTATTGACCTTGTTTTAACTCCAAACTCTTTCTCGGCGTTGGTATTCACCTTGTTTTCACTCCTCCAAACTCTTTCTACAGTAGCTGGCGGTGACCTTATTTCACTACTCCAAACTCTTCCTCGGTAGCATTGACCTTTCACTTCTCAATTTGATGAGCTACAACCTAGTTTAGGTTAGCTTTTACGGTATGTTAATTAAGTTCAAAATTTTGGGTAGCCATTTAGCTAGGTTATAATATTCTACAATATAGTTAAGTATATATTAGCTATATTTTACATAATAAATAATATAATTATTCAACTTATTATAATTAGATATTATATTCTTTAACAAAATTATTAAATATGTATAAAATTATTATAATTAATAATTAATAATAAGTATATTTTTATATAATACAAAATATAATTAATATAGTATATATTTAATATAATGGTAATATATATTAATATGAGAGAGAGAAACTAAATTTTGATTGGTTGTTTCATGTCAACAATCCAAGGATGGCATGTGTCCTTGGGGAGTTATGCTCAAGGTAGCATGCCATTTGATTAAAGATATGATAATTCTCCTTTAAGACCTCTTCAATGTACACATTGCACACTTAAGGAGACAAAGATAAATATAGGGAAGAAAATATAGAGAGAGAGGGAGATAATGACAAACATACAAATAGAAAGGGAGACAAAGAGATAGAGAGAGGTAGAGAGATAAAGAGATAAGGATGAATAGGTAGAGATATAGGGAGGGTGATTGATATCTCTCCCTGTCGCTCTCTATATCTCTATATCTCCCACTATCTATGTCACTCCCTCTTCCCCCCTCTATCTATTGAGCTATCTACCCTCCCCCCTTGCTTCTCTCTCATTCACTCCATCTCTCCCTCCATCTCTCCCTCCCATCTCTCTTCTACTCTATATCTCTATTTCTCTATTTATCTCCCT
>VDFB02141106.1:0-15954 GCA_007258455.2 Sequoia sempervirens
TTTTGAAAATATCATTAATCTATTCTATGTCAAGCTAGTTATAAAGACATACATGATAGGGACCTTGTGCAAAGCAAGCACCATATTAGGGACCTTATCAAGATTGGTGTGCAAAGCACCATATGTGAATGCTATTTTGCAAAGAGCAAAAGCAAAAGACTTAGCTTTTAGTAGTGGAAGAAATAATATAGGTTTGAAGTACCTTATCATAGGCCCTTCAATTTTATAGATAAGTGCTGGCCCAATTGCGGGGCGTTCCATTTCCTTTTATGGAATTTTGTGAGCCCCCTTCAGGTGAGGACGAATCTGGTTTGTTTACAGTTATAATCATATCGGATGTTTGAAAATAACACGTGGACCCCACCTTTACCGCTTGTCCAGGAGCGAATCATATGCTCACGTTTGGCGTTCTTATTGTTTTGTCCTCACCAACAATTTGTTTTATATTTCTTGTCATGTTGTGATGATTGAAGAGAACATACTTTTGTATTTTTACTCTTTGTTTTATTCATTTTGGTTAGTTTGTTTTGGATGTCATCTCTAACGGATTTGTGTCTAATGCTTATAATTCAAATTTAGAGTCATTTAGTATATGTTGTTTTTATAGATTTTTTATTTATATTAGGGAAATTATATAAAAGGGTTAACTATTATAAAATGAATATTTTGTAATGGTTGAAAATAATTATTTGGCGACATCTAAAAAAATACATAGTGTAGTATGAGTAGAAGAGGAAAACTTTTTATGTTTAAATCGATTTGATTATTTAAAAAAATATACTTAATGTAGTATGAGTAGAAGAGGAAAACTTTTTATACTTAAATCAATTTGATTATTTTAATTTTGTTCATTTTAGTCATATTGAAGTGATGTAGTGAGATTATAATTGTTGAAAACATGAACGGTGGAGGTTTGGCTTAGTTAGAAAATATTATTGTATATTAAAAAAAATGAACTAATCGAAAAGGACAATGTTTCTTAGTTGTATGGTTGAATAAAAGGTGTAAAGGAGTTTCTAAATGTTGAAATTAAGCTGTCTCGAACTTTGCAAGTATTCAATTGAATTATTTTAGTATATAGTATTTAATTATATAATAGATTTTAATTGCAGTTTATTTAATATTTGTGTTCCATCTCAAATGGGACATTGAATTTTGTGTAAGGCATCTAATTCTTATGTCTATACTTTGTTGATGAGTTGTAAGTCATCATAAGGTGGATAAATATAGCAGATTTGAACTACCCCTCTTTTATGGGATTCTATGACAATTTATAATGTATTTTATGGGTGTAAGAGCTAAGAATAGGGGAGTTTTCTTTGAAATCATTACTAGCTTTGACAGATTTTAATATTTGTCATATGATGCCTATTTTGAGATATGATACTATAAAAAGTTGGGCACCCATGTTAAGTGGGCCAAACTAGGAGTTACATATAATTTATTGATTTATTCTTTTTAGTAGGCGGCATTAGAAATCATGCCAAAGTTGGGTACCACTTTTTAAAAATTTTATAATATGGTTTTGAAATTATTTGTGGCTTTTTAGCTTGTTCATTGGTCTATAAATTGATACTTGAGGAAGTGGTTTTATTTGAGAATTTATAGGTACATATAGGTGTTGTTGGATTGTTGCCAAAAGAATCTAAATTAATTACTAGTGAAATACTCTTGTAAAGACTTGCATTGTAGATGTATTGTAATTTTCTTTTAGATTTGATAATATATTGTGTAGATTTTGAAGTGTGAAAGTTTGCTCCCAAAATGGTATCTTCCACATAAATCAAGTTTTGTTATGATATAATTGTTTATCTATTTAAGATTGTATTTCTCTACTTTTTATAATAATTTTGGATCATATTTTATGTTTTTGGTATACCATTCCCTTCAAGATTATTTTAGGAAGTAATTTTTGCACACCTTTCTTCCTTTCAAGTAGTACTTGAGCTTGATATTTTTTTGTTCTAATTTTTGGGTAGAGAGTTCTTTGAAACAATCATTATTTGAGTTGGGGATTATGTAGAGGGAGAAATGTGTGATCTTTATTTTAAGAAATGAAGATAAAAAGTTGGGATATAAGAAATTTCAGACAATGATTTAGAAATGTAAAAATAAAAAATAGAAGATTGGATGATTGACTATGATCTACCTAGGATGTTGTTGATGTAAATGTTCAAAGGCTTACTAATGCTACTTTACCACCTTAGTATAATTTAATGAACTAAAATTAAAGAGTCTAATTAGGATATTCCTTGTAGCATCTATTATTTTAAATGTCCATTAATAACCCACAATAAAATATTTATGGAAGAAACTTGGATGGATTTATAAAGCCAAATAATTGGTGAAAAAAATATTCTTGAGTAAGAAGTAGTATTCCTAGAGGATGAAAGATGTTGGATGGATTGTAGACCACATAGAAGTATTTAACATGTTGTTGTCTCAATTAAATTATGCAGATGTAAAGATGGATGAGGAAGATGCAAAATTTTATTGTGTTCATTGTTAGACTAATATAATAGCTTGGTCTTGGCCATTGGGAGCACTTCTATCACTCTGAAGATAGAGGGTGTTGTTGGTTCTTTACTTTCTAAAGATATGAAAAGGAATGTCTCTCTAACTATAAAAGTGCTTTTTGTTTGAGGAAGACCAAAATAAAGAGGTTAGAAGAATGACAAACAACATGATAAATCTAGATCTAGGTCCAAGGGATGATCTAAATCTCATAGAAAGTCTAAAGATATTTGAAAAATTATGATAAACTTGGTCATTTCTATAAGGAGTGTAAAACAAAAAATAAAAATAAGTAAAAGGTTTATTTTAATTTTGAGTCAAATAAGGAAGAGGGTGGCACATTCATTACAAGTTTAGCCACTTGTACATAGGAAATAATGCATGGTTAATTGGTTGAGGTGTATCTTGTTAGATGACCTCAAGTAGACATTGGTTATGTAGTATGAAAATTATGAAAGAGATAAGGTGTACTTGGGTGATAATTCTTATTCAACTATTATTGGTCATGGTAGTATACAAATAAGATATCATGATGGTAGTGTTAAGAGATTTGATGGTGTCTTGGATATAGGTTGTACTTTTTACAATAGGTGTCAAAATTGTAAGAGGTACTATGATGATATCTATAGGTAATAGATTGGAAAATTTGTTAAATGGCTCAATGAGTACATTGTTGAGTGCAATAAATTATTTTTGTGAAAATTATGTTTGGAACTACTTCATTGGGTAAAGAGATGACATCCTATTAAGAAAATAGTCATATTTTTTGGGTATCTTAAGGGTGCTCTTTTTACTAACTCTAAGTCATATACATAAAAGAATTTGCTCTAGCACCATAATTTAGACAACATTAGAGAGAAAGGTCTACAAACCTTGAAAACAAAACATTGTTAAAATTTTTACATATTGTAATCTTTAGTTTGATTTACTATTAGCATTGTATTTTTGAAAAATAAAATCATGTTTGATTTTACTTGAGTTCTCATAAAAATTGTATTCTTTTGGATCTTATTCATTCTAATGTGTTTTGTTTTGTTAATATGCCTTCAATTATAAAATCCATATATTATTTTACATTTATTGATGATTATAGTAGAAAGACATGGGTTTTCTTTTTAAAGATTAAATATTTTTTTAATTATTTTAAAAAATTAAAGCAATGGTTGAGTTGCATTCTAAAAAAGTAATAAATGTTTAAGGATTGATAATGTTAGAGATTTTTTCTCTAATGATTTTAATATTTTTTTAAGGATTATGATAATCATAAATAAAAGATAAATTTATATTCTCCATAAAAAATGGAGTTGTAGAAATAATAAATAGAAGCCTAATAAAAATAATAGGATATCTCTTAGTGGAGATATCTTGGAACAAAAGTTTCATCCTAGGTTGTAGTCACTATTTTGTATTGGATTAAAAGGTTCTCTGCATTAGCTCATATGGAGAAAACACCTATGGAGATGTGTTTGAGTCGCAAGGATTCATTGATACATATATTTTTTGGGTGTGATGCATATGCACATGTGACAAGGAATAAACAAACAAAATTTGAGAACAAGGTTATCAAAAGTATCTTCATCAATTATAGTTATGATGTAAAAGAATACATTTTTGGGGATCTTACTATATAAAAGTTAATATATAGTAGAAGTGTGATTTTCATTTAAGTGAATACTTCTTTTGTTGTATTACAACCTAGATCAATAAAAAATAAAGATATGATCCATCTTCCTTCGATGTCTAATTAAGTTTAATTAAGACCCCTAGTTAGAAAATAGTTTGATTAGAGATCATTAAGCACTAAATATTTAGAAGAGTCCTAAGAAGAACCTCTAACTCAACTTGTTTGAAATTCTATGAGGTATAAATAACCACTATAAATTTATTTTCTTGATTATTGGAGATTTATTTTTATTTAAATATTGACATTGATGAATTGAGATATGCATGAGGCATTAGGTTTGGATGATTAAGATTTCTAGAGGATATCCATGGATGAAGAAATGAAAAAAAATTAAAATAATGATACATGGGGCCTAGTACCATTTTCTAAAAGACGTAAACATATTGGACATAAATGAATATTCAAAATGAAGATTGGTTTAAATGATATTATTAAAAAATATAAAGTGTGACTACTTTTGGAAGGTTACTCCCATGTCGAAGGGTTGACTAGAGTGAGATTTTTTCTCTTGTTACAAATATTAAATCCATTAATTTCTTATTATATATTCTTGTAACTTATAAGTTAGAGGTTGAGTGAATGGATTGTTGAACACCCAAAATACTGAGAGGGGGGGGGGAGTGAATCAGTATTCCATTAAACTATTTGATCATAATCCATCCAATTAACAAAACACATCTAACTGTAATAAATAATGAAATCATGAAACAATCACAAGATGACATAACACATGAACACCAACATTTTTATGTGGAAAACCCAAAAATGGAAAAAAAATGGTGATGATAAGCTCACAATATATTATAACCAATTATAAGATATTACAAAAGGATCACTACTAGGGAACATTTTCCAATAGGGCTCATAGCCACAAAAATAAAGATAGATATAAATATAAAAGGCCACACAACCAATATGCGGACTAATACAAAATGCACCTTCCTTGTGCTAAATTCAGTTCATTTGAATCTTAATATATTGATACTATGCACTTTATCAAATACAAAATACAAAACACTGCTATGCTTTATAGTTGCTCAAAACTCACAATATATCTGCTATTGTTCGGATCATATACATACAAATTCACATAATCACATCTCATATCTCTCCTACAACTTCAAAAATGTCTTACATATATACCCAATTCATCTGCATACATTAATTAGGTTGGCCTAATTAGATGTAGCCCTATATTAAATCAAAATTTCCTCGTCGGCCCCATACATGAAGCAAAAAAACCTTTGAGCTTAAACCAAATGTGCAATACTTGATTTAGGTCAGCATGGACCTAAAATAGATCTCACTAACATACACATTACATATTTAATCACCGCAACACATGCCAAGCATTAGGTCGGCCAAGAATTAGACCTAATCACAAAATATGCTACTGATAAACACCAGTGATCAATTTGACCACATAAACATGCGCCATCTAGAATATACAATGTACTGAAACCTGTAAGGAATCTCCCAAAATTGTAAATTTTGACTCTTATCATCGGAGGAGCACAAACCAGTTTACACATACCCAATTGCATTGTTCATAGATAAAACTATATGCCGAACTACTGTCACTTGTATCTTTCAAACTATACATTCAAAACAATTGAAATATTGAACACAGGTGTGAATTATAGTTAGGAACAACATATTACCATAACATAAGTAGATCTTATCATATGAGAAAAAATGCAGACCAAAATACCAAATTATATTTTTTCACTAGATTAGTGTAGATATCAACAACTAATGTTGACATCAATGGCAATAGATTAAGGGGTTCCTTCTTCATTCTTTCAAAAATCTCCCCCTTTGTCACTGATGGAAGACCTTCCTTCTTCATTCTTTCAACAATCTCCCCATTTGTCATCAAGGAAAATGTGCCAAATGAATCTCTCTCCAAAAATCCAAACACTTCCAAAACTCCAGACATACACCATCTACCTTTGACATCAAGGACAAGTGGTGTTGCAATATATATGTGAACCCCCTCAAAATGCATATGTATAAAGAAATAACCAAAATGGATATATTTGTAGACATGTAAAATTGACCTAACACTTATCACACTCCCTAAACAACATGGAACATCATAAAAAACACCCCATATCAACCCAAAACATCTCATAACATCTTGAAATAATCCTGAAACATCTCAGAACATCCTGAAATCATCTTGAAACATCTTGGAACGTTCTCAGAACATCTCAGAACATTCCCAGAACATTCCTAGAACATCTTGGAACAGCTCAGAATCATCTCGAAACATCTCAAAACATCTCAGAATCATCCTGAATTAGATCACAACATATTGAAATCATTATCATCAAATAGCACTGCATGTTCAGATTGATAACATCCAAAACCCTTATTTCTACTATTAATTGAATAATACAACATTATTTAATTAATTCACTTTTTTCATCATTTCAATAAATTAAATAAATTTCATTTATTTAATAAAGTCGAGAAACCCTAATATCCTCTATTAATTGAATAATATGACATTATTTGATTAATTCACTTTTTCACCATTTTCGATAAATTAAATAAATCTCATTTATTTAATGAAGTCTTAAAACCCTAATTCTACTATTAATTGGATAATACCACATTATTTGATTAATTCACATTTCATCGTTTCAACAAATTAAATGAATTACATTTATTTAATAAAGTCCCAATCTAATCTTATTTCATCTTGATTAGTCAAACACCAATTATTTGATTACGTCACTAATTCACCTTATTCCCCTAAGTTAATTGAACTATTAAAACATAATAATTTACTCAATACAATTTCCTCCAAAATTTGAATAAATAAATCAAACTATTCAAATCATTTATCAAAATTGAATCACAGTAATTGGTATATGTTATCCTAAGCTTGCTTGCAGCACAACTTTTAGGACTTCTCAACGCCTGCTAGAACCTGACTCCAATGGTTCGTGTTGAGCTCAGTAAGACAACCAAGCTCTGCTCCAACTCCTTACTATGAGTTTGCCACTTGTGCTTAGCTTAGGAAGACCAATCACCATTTGAAACTGCATTCCTCTTCTCAACACCTAGAAGGTTCTAAGTGCTTGCATTACTATCTGATCTGAACTTGTTGCAGGGGAGTTAGGAGCTCTATTTCCTTTCCTTTCACGTTCATCTGGAAGCATCTTGAAGGTTTTCCAATCCTCAATCTACCCGATTTCAGGATTTTGCTTTGAGAAGGGCTAATTCCTTGTAGCCCTTACCAGTCCGTTTTTGACCTTTTTCTCACAATTTTGACACACAACCTGCCAAATAAAATGCATTTTCAGGCACCCTTTTCAGGGTTTTAAATCTTTCATGGGTTATTAAATCCTTATCCTTTCCGTACAGCTATCTCCAAGGTTCTTGGACTGGAGGCCTAATTGCCTTTAACCAGGTTTCACTGCTTTTTGTTTCTATTCATCTCCAAATGATTATTGACAACTAAAACCCATTTGCATGAGTACCTTATCTAACCCCATCTAGTATAGTGCACGGATCTCGCATCGCCTCTTTTCCCCTGCCTATTCTCTTATCTTTACCTACCAAACACCCAACCGGGTTACTCTCACTCGCCTAGGGTTTGGTATTTTCAGCTTTTGCTTGGCCCTCAAAGGTTCCTATCACTAGATATTTACAGTGACATGGCTTCCCAATCATTTCCATGAATTTCAAAAAGAATCCAAGGGCAGATTTCATGGGGAAGCCATGTTTTGTCTGGTTATTCAAAACTGTGTTTGTAAATCACCTAAATGCTGATTTAATGATTCAATACAAAAGCTCTACCCTACTCTACTTGAATATACAAAGGAAAAGGAGTCAAATCTATCCTAATAGCCTGAATGCATTACTAAATCTGTGTATTTAACGCCTATGTTAATACTGTTGCAAAACACAGTGTAGTTTTCAGAAACAAGCGCTACCACTCTAAATATTAACATAAAACAGTAAACCCGCACTGAACAGCTTGATTAACCGATGGAAATTGCTTTTTACTCTCTAATGAACATGAACACAAAGTTATTTCAACATGCACAGCGCCATTAAGTTCTCTGTTTTTCAAAATACGCGGGTCACACACAGAAAATTCCAAATCTGCACACCGTTTTTTATTCTCCACACCAAAAACTCATTACAAAGATGATTTCTTTTTTCCTACGAGTCCTTCCTTCCATTTTGGATCCAACAACAACATCTTTCAAGGGCGGTTACTCGAGTATTCCCTAATTTCAAAGGATTCCCATTACTGATTTGCATGCAATTTACATAATGTTTGCCATGCAACTTCACACTCGCAGTTTGCAACTGTCAATATGCTTTGATTGTGTCATGGTCCTCAAACATAGGACTTCCAACATCCTTCGCTCGAGCAACTAACCTCTTCCTTAACCGTTCCTTGGCATTTTCCCACAATTTTAGATGTGATTAAGACCCACTTAATGCATTATCTTCCAATCTAGACTGTCCAAAGCTTAATGAAACAAACTTAACAACTTAGACAACCTAAAAGAAAAGATGATGTAAATCCTAGTGATTTACTCATCTCACACAATAACAAGACCATTTAAATCAAACAACAAAAACCCCTGACTTGGCTAAAGTCAGTACAAACCAAAACATTGCACAACAAAATGGAGGTTAGCCTAGGTGCTCTCAAGACCAACTATGCATAAATGTAAACTTACAAAAATAGTAACACTATCAAATTTAGCCCTTATTGAAAAGAAACATTTTTTTTGGGTGATGCAAGAGTGTTCTTACACCCCAGATGCTCCTGCATCAGGTTTACTCTTACAAACGAATAGTATTTTAATATAGACTTTAATGTCTACTTTTGATAAGACTGTTCATATGTTTTTTATGTACATGGCCTACTTGGTATATAAATAGTCAAAATTGTTCTATTTCAAATGTATTGTACCAATGTCTATTGAATTGAATAGTTCAATGTATGCTTCAGATTATGTTCAACAACAAATTCAAATAACCATTACATCCATGGATGTGCATCTAAAATATCCAACAAATCATATATTTTAAAAATCAACATCAAAACATGCTTATACAACTCTTGCATGCACGTTGGAATCTTTCAATGAGATGATTTTCTCCAATAGCAACTACTTGACTTCTACTTTATTTATGTTTTGATAGGAAAAGGTGAAAGAAAAGTAGTTTTAAAATCAAAAGAAAATCCCAAACCAAAACCAAATACAAGAGGTTAGTTCCAAGCACCTTGTTGGGAAATACATGTAGCACAAACAACATATTGACAGTTACAAGATGCATTCTATCTTAGTAATGTTCATTTGGTACATATGTATAATATTGACATTATTTGGGAATAGGTATAGATCATGCAAAACATGGAGGTTGAAAAAAATTTGTTCCTATCAGAGCATTAAACCCTTACCAGAAACAATGGACAATAAAAGCTCGAGTAATGCCAAAACAACTCTAGTATTTCAAAATAAGAAAAGGGGATGGAAAAGTTTTCAACTTTGATCTTTTAGACTATAATGGTGATGAAATCAAGGCAACATGTTTCAATGCAATAGTAGAACTATTTTATGATCGTATAGAGATTGGGAAAGTGTTTCTCATTTCCAATGGAACCTTGAAGCCAACAAATAAAAAGTTTTGCAATTTAAATAATGATTGGGAAATTCTTTTGGACAATAATTCAATAGTGGAAATTTGCTTAGATGAGAACACACAAATACCACAAATGAATTTCAACTTCAAAGCAATAAGTGAACTTAAAGATATGGAAAATAACATGATTGTTGACATAATAGGTATAGTCTTATCAATCAATAGAGTAAATACGATATTAAGAAGGAATGGGACACAAATATAGAAACAAACTCTACAAATGAAAGATATGTTAGCTACCAAAATTGACTTGACAATGTGGGGTGATTTTTGTAATAACGAAGGTTTTAAACTTCAAGAGATATGTAATGTAGGGGCCTTTCCAATACTCATTGTAAAAGCTACACGAATTAGTAATTATGGAGGCACATCTATAGGAACCATTATGACAACTGAGCTACATATAAATCCTTAGATACCAAAGACCAACGAATTGAGATCATGGTTTGAGAATCAAGGAAAAGCTCTCGTGTGCCAGTCTCCAAGAAAGGACTTCTTATTTGTTCGAGAGGAATTGAAATTGAACAATATTGTCGAAATTAACACATACAAAGTTGATTTTTGTAGCAACAGTCAGTACATGTAAATAAAAACAACATTGTATTTCATAAAACATGAAAAATTTTGTTTCATAGCTTTCCCCATGGAAATTGCTAGTAAGAAATGCAAGAAAAAGGTGGACAGAGCTGAAAAATGGTCAATGGCATTATCAAAGATGTCAAACTACTTTTCATGATTGTGATTAGAGCTATATGCTACAATCCAAAATAGAAGACCACACTAGCTCAACATGGGTGATTGCTTTTGAAAAAGCAGCTAAAGGAATTATGGGCATCACGGAAAATGAACTAAATAGTATGAAACACACAATGGAAGATCAAACAACTTTTTTTGAAACAATACAAAAAAGAGTTTTCCAAAAATATTCCTTCGTGTTACATGTTAAAGAAGAAACATACAATGATGTATAGTGAATCAAAATCATAATCATCATAACTGAACAATTTGATTACTCAACAAAAAGAAATGATTTGCTTGCTTTAATAAGTAGTATTTTCATATTTACACCAAACTAAGTATTTGATGCATATATATAGTTTTCTTATTAAGAATGTTAAGAAAATAGAAGTACTTATAGTGTAGTTTTTTATATACACTTCTTTTGAGTAGTTATAGTGTAGTTTTTATTTATATCATTTTATTTGCTTCTTTTCTAGTACATTTTTAGAGTTACATTTACTTTAATGTAGAATTCATTATATTGAAATTTAATAAAATAATGGAGAGAGAGAATGATAGGATTTTTTTTAGTTAGGAGAGTTTAGATTGTTAACAAAAATTAAATGATACATATTGTTTATTCTTATTGTTGGTTGTGTATCAAATCTAACTACATATTGAGCTTTTTGAAAACATTATTCATCATTATTTTTCTTCTTTTATCATTCTAATATGTTTGATTCAAATATGAAAAGGATCTTCTCACTTCACATAGACTATTGGCCTCCTATAATGATTTAGCAACTAATCCCTTAAAGTTGTGATTCAGATATTGAACAGATAATTTGAATAGTTATCTCAATCATCATGAAGGTGCATTTAACTTGTCAACCTAGGGACATAGACTTGAAATGGGTTAGCACAGTATGTGCACTAGGAATCCATAGTATCCATCTTCATTCTATAGCTAAGAAAGACATAATGTTGAAAGTAAATTGCTTGGAAAAAAATAACATCAATGATAAACATCAACCAAAAACTATACTAAGTTGAAGTACATGAAAGATGAAAATCTAAGCAGACAAACATGAAACTACTCTATCTACTTTGGTTACAAGAACAATCAGAGAATGGAATTCTAGTGGCTACAAAAATAGATTGTTGCCAGATTCTTAACTAATTTCTAAACAAAAAGTAATAGCTAAACTAAAGGATGGAATGCTCACCAAGTGGTCCCCGTTGGATGAGTATCCATTAAGAAAAATGCAAAATCAGATGCACGAACTTATAACTTCATTTTATTCATTGAAAAGCATGAGTACAATTGAGCAGCATAACTATATTACTAAAAAATAAGAATGCAATTACATCATCAGATTAATCAACCTTCTGAGAAGGAACATTTGAGTCTTATTTATAGAAGGAAAACTACTAACTAACTACCTAGCAAGGCGTTCAACTCCAATAGATTAGGAGGATGCCACTTTAGGGAAAGCATAAAAAGTGGAGAGTAGGTTATGCATGTGTGGAATCTAGTCAAGCCATTTTTCCTTAATGTAGATCTAGCATAACAATAGGTCCTATATTTTCTCAAAAAACTATTAAGACCATTTACAAGGTGCTTACAATATTTTGATTTGAACTAGGAATCTCCCTCCATTGAGAGTCTTCCCTCCATTTACCTTTGAATGATCTCATTATTGACCTTTATGGCGAATGGCTAGCTAGCATAATCTTCCTCAACTTTTTAGGCTCTAATTATATCTTCATAACAATATTAGTACACACAAAAATTGCATATCTATAACTATCTTAAAGTAAAATTCATTAATCCACATGTAAAATCAACATAGATAGTTCATATAGCATGTCAATATCATTTAAAGGTTACAAAAAATAAGCTTATTCCCAATGTCCATAGTTTCGAGGAAATAACATAAAAATGTCAACATCCAAGTATCAAGGTCTATGACAACTACAACAAATGGATAATAAACTCTATCAAAATTGAACCATAAACTGGACTCATCACTCCCCCCAACCTAAGGTTTTGTTGGTACTCTAGTAGAGGAATAGTTATTCTTTTGCTTAGTCAATGCCCTGAAATTTGCAACTGCCAGCTACCCAACATCAGTTATTGCAGTGAATGAATTGGGGTGCCAATAGAACCCTTGCTTGATGTCCAATTTCTTCCATGTTTTCCTTTCTATAGCTATATCATACTAGTAATACCTAAAATTTGGCACAGACCATAATAGGATAGGTGGCTGAAAAGTTAGTTGAAACCAAAATTGCACCTTTGTCCTTCCAATCTATATATACCTACCAACTCTTTTAAGCATTGAAGCATAGTTCTACAAGGAGTGAGGCTCAACTTGTTTCAACTCATCAATCAAACTGTTACACCTTTGTGACAGATATCCTATTACAAATTCCCCTTGTGGTTTTTGCTACCCTCTCATATTCTATTTAAATTGCTTCTCTCTCAGGTAGGATCTTACTACTATAACTTGGTTTGTAAGGGAATCTATTCCATTCCCTAAAAATGTCTCTTGGGTTTCTAGATTTAGCTCTAGTAGGCAGGGGAGTGTTGGATTCTATTTTCCTATAAGTCCTAAACTATTGTCCCCAACTAATTTCATTCTATATCTAGGACATGAATTCCCTTAATTGGGGATCCTCAACATACAACAATGGATTTCAATCATGATCTTGGGACACAACATAATTATGCAAATAGAATTCACACAATAAATTTTTCATTTCAGGAGGAGCAATCTAATAAGCTTGGAAAAATTCAAGAGGAGTCTCAATGGAAGGATTCAAACCTAAAATGATCCTTGATGTTTAAAATAAAGATTCTTCTCCTTCAAATATAGAGCATAGACCCTTGGAGGAGTCCTACACTCTAATATATAAGGTACTAAGGTAGCTATATTGTCGACCTCTTCCTTTAAAGCAGCAATTTTTGTATTCTTCTCTTCAATCTCCTCATCTTTCTTCTAGATTTCCTCATTTAGCTTGTGTTTCTCCTCTTTCCATTCCTCTTCCCTCCTTTGCATTTCACTCCATAAGTTCATGGCTACCATGTACATTGAAAAATTAGAGGGCTTGTGTATTCCTACTAGAATTTTTCCTAGCACTAATGCTTTCTCTTCATGTGGCCCCAACTGCAGGGATTCTAATTGTTCAGCCAATTCTAGCTATAGGGGTGTTGATTGTTCTCCTAGTTTTGGCTGCAGGGGCTCTTATTCTTTTTTTACATTTTTTGTAGGAACTCTTTCTCTTGCTCTTGCTGTAGGAGCTCTTGATTCTCCTCATACTCTTGACTCCCAACTTCTTATGTGATGTCAGCAAGATCTACCAATGTTATATTTGTTGCTTCCTCAAATATGTCCTTTTCCTTAATATTCACCTACCCCATTGGGGCATCTATGTCTTCTTGTGATATTCTTTGAGGCCTAGGGCTTCCTTTTGGAGATACACCAAAGGTTGGCCCAGCTGGTCTTGATTTTCTAGGAGGGCTTTCATGTTTTTCTTTGACTATAGGAAGAACAGTGTTAGCCTTTCATTTCTTAGAGCTTGCCATTTCTTTTTCTGTGGTTTTCTTTTTATCTTTTCGCTTCCTTATTTCTTCCTCTTTCTTTTGTGCCCTAATTTGCATTAGGGTTCTATGAGGGACATCATCATTAGAATTTAAAGAGGAAATTTCTTTGCCTAATTTTTCTATCTCATAAGAACTAATCTCTATAGTTTGTTTGGTTGTAGGAGGGTTTACACTAGGGCTTGCACTAGAATTTGAGGCTCCAGGAGTGGCTTCAACATTTCTCACTCTCCTAATAACCCTATGAGGTTGAGGAAAAACCCTAGGTTGCAAATGTTTTGGTCTAATTTGATCAATATTTAAGAATTCTTCCCAAGTCATACTAGACACATCTTGTAGAGAATTCTCTATTAATAATTTGATGAAACAATGGTGGGAAACAAAATTATCCCTACCTTTTTGAGTTTCTGTCACCATGATTGAAAGGAGATGATATAACACATTTGGAACGTTCATTCTTCTCCCATGTTGCATATGATTCAGGAGTTTGAAGTGCATAGAATGTAGGTTCAATAGGCGACCTTCACAAGTGATGTACTTTATAATGTAGATAGCTATTTGCTTCTATGGCTTAGGCAGAGAGGTTCTCTCCACACCTTGCTTATCCACATTCAATGGAGGATCACCCAGTTCTATAAATTCAACCCTAGCTAACCTAGTGTCTCTGGTAGTAGGGTAATGTTCACCATTGACAGGCAACCCTGTAACTTTTTCAATCCTTTCTTCAGTAGCTATTATCTCCAACCCTTTTACCATGGATTTTCCTTCAGACAATGTCTACACAAATTCCAATGCAACATCTTCATTATAGCCATTTAGCTTTAGGAAATAATCTAGCCACCCACAATTTCTAAATTTAGTCAGGCCAAGTGCATCCTACAACACAACATCATGAACCGTGGGTTCATTTCTAATTAACCCACCTCCCATTATTCAGTTGTCTACAATTAAACAATCACCCTACAAGGTTTCCTTTCCTACAATCTTCATCTAAAAGCTAATTTTTTCCTTCCTGCAATGCTATAGAATTCCCAACACCAATATCTTCTAAATTTTACCTTTTTGTGACTTAGGATTATGAAAAAGGAAATAAAGTCAGTAAAGGAGTAATAAATGAAAGATATGATCAAGAAAAATGGTGGTAGTTGATGTCATCTCACACATGCGAGTTGTCACCTCACTCAAAATTCAAATTGGCTCAATTTAAACTTTGCTAACATAGACCAACATAGATTGACACATGGACATGGTAACACACTTCCCCCTCCAACCTAAAATTGATCATGTGTCCTCACATGCAAGGTAGTAATGGCGATTTGACAAGGGAAGGGAATAATTACATGCTATGGTGAATGTCTATATTAATTTAAAGTAATTAAATGAATGTACTAAAATACAATTAAGATTTAAAAAATTGATGCACACATACCTAAATTTGTGGAATATTTGTTGCAAAGAATATGGAGGAAGTATTGGTCACATTTTAAGAAGTTTGTTAAGCAATTAATGAAAGTGGAGATGGAATGAAGTGGAGTGGAATGAAGTCAAGTTATGGTGGCATGATGGAAGAGAGAGAAAGGTGGAGATGGATGGGCAGATGGGTGAATGAATGAAGAATTGGACTCCCACAAAAGTGGAAGTCTTTATTATGACAAGTTATGTACCTTAGTTAGCTAGAAGGAGGGACACTAGGCCAGTTTCCTTCGGTTGCAAGAAGTTTGGGTGTTGCATGTTGAGTAAATTGCTAGAGGAA
>VDFB02141107.1:0-20304 GCA_007258455.2 Sequoia sempervirens
AATTCTCAAACCAATGCTAGACGTGGCTCTAAAAGAAACTAAACTGGGCTACACCCCAATAGGGATCACTATTCGTAGTAATTTCCTCATGGCCACTCATGAATAGAGACTCCTTATTCTCCATAATTTGTGTTTTCAACCCCTCAATTGCAATATGGTGCATATGGTGGGAAAGAAACAATAGAATATTTAGAAAGGAGCACCATCCAATTGAAGGCGTAATATGAAAAATTGAAAGACTTATCTCCGAGCTAGTAATTTCTAACATTTATAAATTGAGTAGTGCACATAAAATATTTTCAAACTAGGATGTAAATCTATCTTTTTAGTGCGAATTGATTCACCCCCCTAATTTAGGCACATGGATACCAAAACCAAAATCCAACCATAACAATATGGTGTGGTCCTCTCCTCCAATGGGTATGGTAAAACTTAATTTCGATGGTGCCTCTCGTGGGAATCTAGGAGCTTCTAGATTTGGATGTGTTTTCAAGAATCACACAAGAAGCATTATTTGTACCCTTGCAGAAAAGCTTCCAGATGGCACAAACAATAAAGTTGAGGCACAAGCACTACTTATAGGCCTGAAACTGGCAAAATCATTAGGTATCAAACACATTTGGATTGAGGGGGATTCCATGACTATAATTAATGCATTCAATAAAGAAAATACAATTAGTTGGTTGCTACACACCATACTGAAATAAGGACTAAAAGTATTGCAAGATTTTGACTCTTACTAACTCTGACATTGCTATAAAGAGGGCAACAAAGTTGCAGACATGTTGGAAAACATGGCATGTGATTTAGCTATTGGGTCATTACAACTGCTCAAATCAGATCTTGCTACCTACCTCGTGCTAGCACGCTTGGCTAACAATGACTCTATCCCCACATAGAAGGTCCTGTATTAAGAAATCAAGTTTTTTAATGTGCGGGACTCGGGTTTCTAGTTTTCGCTTGTGTGCAATGCTAATGGTTGTAGTCGAAGTTATCTATCCAACTCTCTCCCAACCTATTGTCTGGAGTGGCCTCGTGGTTCAGTATCCACCTCCTGGTGCCTATGGGGTTGCGTCCTCTCTTAAGGGGTTTGGCCCTTTCTCCTGCTTTCTGGCCTGTCTTTCATGGGTTGTTCCCTCTCTTGTGGGGTTGGGCTCCTTTCGCTAGCAGTCCATCTTTTGTGGTGCTCCACTTTCCACGTTAGCTTTGGCTCATGCCTCATCCCTATTGCTCCCCTGTGTATTTTTCATAGTGGCCCACCTTCTACTTCTGCTTTGTTGTTTGTATCCTCCCCACTTCTCTTCACCGCTCTTGATTCGGGTGTTGTTGAGTTTTGCCTATGCTTTTCTCCCTTTGTGGCCTCTTGTTTGGTCTCACACTTTTTTCCCACATTCCCTTCCTCACTTGCTTCACTCTCTCTTTTGTTTCACTCTTCCATTTGTGCTCACCTACATTCACGTGCACCTCCACCTTTCAGCCTTGTTTTTTCTTTTTTATCCAGCTGTATTCTTCTGCAACCTACCACGTGCAACCTTTCTGCTAGCAGAGAATGTTGTCTCATCCTGAGTATCTTTGTCATTATGTGATTGGTTGGGCTTCTTTGTGGATCCTTTGTGTGTTGTCCCCTGCCACCCCGAACTTAAACACGTGGTGACTTCACACTATTTTGAGTTCCCTTTCTCTCCACAAACTGCTTCATGTTGCACAAACATGCCATATGACAACATTGGCTTTGGTTTTGAGCTTCCCAACTTTCTAACTTATAAGAAGCCTTCAGGTTCTCACACGAATGGCCCGATGGGACTTGCATTTAATTAAGAGAATCAATTTGATGTCATAAATTACCTCTCAATTTGTAATTTGATCGCGCATTGTGTAGCATTTCAACTTATGTCCTTCCTAACTTCTAGATGCTCAAGGGATTTGGCACCGTCTAAACAGGGGACAATTTGCACCTGACATCAATGGGGCACTGGCTATGGAGGCCACAATTTGCACTGATGGGTCTATGGGCATCCGATGCCCTGCCATACCTGATAGACCTGCCGCTAACAGTTTTATTATTAGCCCGTACCCACTATATCCGTAGCATCCAAGTCCGTTGCTTACAAATTTTCGTATCTCAGATCTGTGTTTGTCTGTACAGTAGAAAAGTCAACTTACGGCTAGTGAATTTAATTGAGTTTGAATTTTAGTTTAATTCATCCCCTTCCGTCATTTGGAGTAATATTTTTATAACTTTTTTATTTTTAGTTAATATAAATTAAATATATGTAGTTTATTTTTATTTTTTTTAAATGATTTTAATATATTTTTATTATTAAATATTTATTGATTTTTTATTTATATGAATTTTTTAGTATTTTTTAAATTTTTTTATAATTTTTTTATTAATATAAATTATAACTAAAATTAAATATATGTAGTTTTATTTTAAAATTGATTTTAATATATTTTAATTACAAAATATTTGTAGAATTTTTTTTTATTTATATGAATTTTTATTAATTTTTATTTTTTTTCATAAATTTAATAATATTTTTATAAATTTTTTATTTTTAAGTTATTATAAATTATAACTAAAATTATATATTTTTGGATGTAATATCAATTTTTATTTTACAATTTATAAATTAGTTTTTAATTGAATTGTGTAATTTCAAAGGGTTGATGAAGAATAGAATGTTATGAGAGAAAACATTGATATTCATGAACTGTAAAATAAAAATCAATAAATTATTCTAATTATTCTAATTATCAAATTTTCACCTTTATATATTTTTCAATCTAGATTTAAATAAATGTTCTTCGCATAATGTAACTTTTGTATGTTAATTATTTGTTAATATAATTATAGTTTTATAGTATGAATCTAAGTTTAAAACCCATCAATTTTATCTCTTTGGGTCAACCCAAAAGTATGATGCACAATGGCTATATTTATTGATTTTTTTATAGTCATACTTTCCCCCATTTAATGCCTTACGTTTTTTTTATCTTCTTTAAATTTCATTCTTAACATGTAATGTTTGTATAAATTTTATTTTTAATATGTAATTTTTTTTATATTTAATTTCATTGATTAATAATTGAAGATTAGTTAATGTTATTTTTTTTATTTAATAGTTGTTTTTTTAAAATAATTATTTTTAATAATGTTTTAGATTTTATTTTGTAAATAAGAAATAAAGAATAATTAATATAGATTGTACAAATATCTTAATCATTTTATTTATTATACATAATACATAATTTTAATCTTTTAAATTATTTTATTTTATTTAAAGAGTATTTTTATTTATTTAAAAGTTATTTTAATTTTTTTATTTTATCAAAATGTGCAATAATATTGAAAAGTAATGATTTTTTGCGGAAGATTTAAAGTGCTTGTGTTGGGAGGTAAGATAATTTTATGCAATTAGGTAATTATTTTACCCAAAAATATTTTTATGTGAAAAGGCAAATGAATCAATTTTTACCAGAGGGTTATAAAAGGGATAATTATTTTTACCTAAAGAGCATATTGAAGATACATACAAGTAAAAAGTGAAGTGATTTTTTCCAACGAAAGAAGACTATTATTGAATTAATTTTCACAAAGACGAGGATTAAAGATTAAAATATTTAATTTGCCAAAAGGCAACTAATTAAATATTTTGTTTTTTTTCTGAAGTGTTGCACCAAAAGGAAGAGTTGTACCAGATAGATGCCAGATAGCCCATGGACTGTCATGGGATGGTAAAGTCATTAAAATTTTATAAAATAATTGTCATGGGCTATAGATAGTCATTAAAAATCAAAATCTTAAAATTAAAACTTAAAACAAAATAGCTTAAAAACTAAAAAATTCAAAACATCATAATACATACCTGCACAAAAGAATGGAAGTGTAATGCCCATAACTTACACATGGGAAAAACACCACTATGTATTTTTTCTTTTTCTACCAACTCTACAAGAAAATGTTAACGAAGCCAGATAAGATAGTTTGATATATATGCACCGAGATACAAAGTTCATATAGCAACACCAATGGCACATCACTCAAGAGTGGGGGATGATGTAGGGCATGCAAGTGTGTTGAATCCATCATAAATGCCCTCTTGTTGGTAATAGGTTTACTAATCATCATAGGTTGATTTAGGTGAGAATAAATATTAGTTTAATTTTCATCTAGCCAAAATTCATATGTGGATACCGACCATAGGTCCTTTGTTTGAGCCTACTCATCATGAGAATTTGATGATCAGTTAGAAAGTCTAGCTCTATTCCTAAAACATGGTCTATCAACCTTACCATGCCCAAACATATAGTCTATGATTAAATGAATCCATTCTATCTAGATTTAATCTTTCCACACTTAATACTTTGACTTACTTTACGAAACAAGATTACCAAGTAAATAAGTTTCTCAAAAACTTTAATCATAATAAACTAGAATTGATCCATACAAGGACTCCACTATAATTATTGAATTCTTATTAAAAATAAACATAAAGAAATTTGTATGATTCAGTGTCATTACTTTCGCAATATTTTATTAAATAATTAACCATATTGACTTACCCCAAATTTTATAACATCTTAAATGCTTAAATTTAATACTTATATTAAATATCCTTTCTCATATATATATTTTTAAAAATATTCAACTACATAATTGTTATATAAATAAAACCTTACTTCAAATTTCAAGGAAATACTAACTTAAGGTTTAATAAATGAAATTAATTTAAACTACCTACTTTCCTAAACTTATTCTAAATCTCTCATTTTTAACTTTATATTTTAAGATACCTAATTCCTCTACTTTACCTTAAGCCTCTAAGCCACGTAATTTTCCTTTTAACTTTAGATTTTCTTTCTCTTAGCTTTATTTGAATGTTTTTATTTTTATTTTTTTATGTTCTTACTTAAATCTTAAGGATCACTTTTTTTTTCACTTTATTTTAAGTTTGCCATAGGTACAATGTCTTAAAATGAAGATAACAAGTAAGATAAAGTTAACGTAACTTCAAACTATTCCTATCGACCGCCAAAGAGAGATTCAGTTTCTATATTAAATCATCATATGCATGGTCTTGGTTGTGTAACATAAAGTGTCCGCAATTAATTTTGATTCATATCAGTAAGAAGACTGAGCTTAGGGATGATCGATGTAAGAGTGATAGAGGAACTTGATTATAGGTTCATTGCTAAGGAACACACACAGGCCAAGATATGACGTTTCGTCAGAGAGGGAATGGTATAAAAATAGTGGAGGTACATACAAATCACGAGATAGACAGTGTGGGTATTGAGCAGAGATGGATGCACACTAGAGGGTGAATTCCAAGAGAAGCTGACTTAACAAGATAGGAAAGCTTTCAGAGATGGATCAATTACTTCCTTTCAGTCCAATGAGCTGGAACTCCTAGTTCTATTCGATACAAGGTTTCACGACACACGAAGCTGAAAGAAGCAATACATATCAACTCGCTACTCAAGGTAATTTAAAGCATGATTTTGGAAGACACAAACAAAGCGACATCAATTACAACACTCCAATACTAGACGTGTGAACGCTGCACTACAGACACCATTGTTGATACCCTCTGACTGTGCCCACCAATCACTCTCTCACTAGTGCATAGGTTGCCTAGTACTTATCTCTAAGGTCGTGTGAGGTGACAAATCTACTCATTGATTTAAGAGAACGGTTGATTACACAACTAGAGTCTATTCGACTGCCAGTTACAAATTACTCAGAACACTCCTTGACTACCCTACGCACTGCTCACATCTATTTAAATTCCCAAGCAAGTTGACAATTTGCAAATAATTTAGAGACATTTCAATCTTTGATGGGTGTCCCAGACAAACCTCATGAAGGACCATGCACATGGCTATGACTACAGAACCAGCTTAGGGATACGGTTCACAATACCTGCACATTTATTGTTGTTATTCTTTATTTTTTTATTTTACTATCTTTTTCTACCCATCGATCATAGCATAATATCTACAGTTGACTACTCCCATTTTCTTATTGTAGGATGGAGACCACAGGCTCATCTATCGCTAAATAAGAGTTAACATGTGGCTGTGACTGTTTGAAAAGAGTTTAACAATTCACCTCTTCACCATGGTGTTTGAAATGATCGTACCTCCCATTCAGTTTGGGCACACCCTTGAGGCATACGTTTCATAACAAATACACATTACTGTTTAGGCAAATGTTCAAATCGTTATTGTTAAGAGAAAAGAAATAGAAGTCGAAGCACTATTATATGCAGTGATTTAAATATTGATAAATGTACAGTTATAATTAGTCTAGGTAGGTTGTAATCTCCAGATCTTCAGTTATATAAATTGGGGTTGACTGCTCTTCAAAATACACCAACAACACTATAACCCTATACAAAGCTACCTGTATGAATTGCTCGCTTATATTAGAAATAGTCTTATGTTTTTTTTTTCTTTTTTATGTTAGAATACTATAGTTGGGAAAGGCATCCTATACTATTTCTTTGAACTTTTCACTTTGTTTTAGAAAATGATTCACCCCATAGTTTAATCTACAACATAAAAATATATTCATTACCATAACAAATGAGATGACATACAAGTTTGAATTCTCCTCTTATATATTTGCATATTTGAACTAGAAAAGAAGAAATTTATTTTCATTGAAAATGAAATATTATCATAGGATAAGGATAAAAATAAATAAACCAAAAATGACATAACATAACATAATCTTTTTTAGTTTAAGAATGTAGACAATATACGTACATATTAATGTTGCTTCATGAATTAAGACATCATGAAATGGTCATATTATACTCAGATGAATATGATCAAACTAAGTAAAATAAAGCCATTTCTATACCCATAGTAAGTAAAATGAAACAGTTAACATAAAATTTCTTTTCTCAAGCAAACTACTAACTTTTAATATTGTCATAATAATGAGAAAAATAAATAATATGCATGCCAATGAATTTAGACTTCTCTTTTCATCTTTCATTCTATTAGAAAATACCAATCTTCAAACAATAAGTAACACACAAATAAACAAGGCTTACTCTTTTCCTATAATTTCCTTCTAAAACAAAATACTAACTTTTAATATTGCAATAGTATTAAAAAGAAATACAATGAACACAAACAAAGGAATAAGACTTGCTCTCTTTTTCTTTTTTTTCTTATTTCTTCATTGAAAAATATGAATCACATCTTTTAGATTTACAATATTATCACAATATTTGAGGAAGAAAATGACTTACAAACTCATGAACAGGGTCTTGCTCTCCACCCTACCGTAATGGCGTCATGGAGCATCGTGGGCTCTAGCCATACCCCCGAGCAAGGTTTTCTTTCAACTCCAAGATGATGAATGGAGATTTTCTCAAAATTTTACAAGTGCTAAAATATAACATAGCACCAAATCTCATGCTTCTAGTTTCTCTACTCTTTATTCTCAACCATGATCCATACAGCATACCACTCTCTTACAAAAAAGAAAAATACACAAAAGAGAAAATGGAAGTAAGAGAGAACTTATCTATTTTCTCCAAGTGAGGGAACTAAACTCTTTTATCCTTATTCCTCTCCAAACCAAGCCATTTTCATCATTATTTTTCCAAAGAGATGGCCTCCTCTCTTTTTCTCATTCTTTCTACCATCTTCACTCAATTCTCCAAGAGGAGAAGTGGGAAATCCCCAAATCTTCCATCTTCTTGAGATACATAGGGATCCTACAAACCCACACTCTTTCCCACAAGTGCTCACACATGTGTGAGTCTTGTGCCAGTTCCAAAAACTTTTGGGGAGTAGAAGGTTGGGAGTGACAAGTCACTCTTCCCAAGCCCCAACACTTTTTGAATTTTTCACATTCATGAATGTGGACTTTTGAGGGGTCTTTTCACACTCCAAGGACAAGTTCACATGTGTCAAAAATGTTGAAAACCCATAGGTATAGGTCCTAGGGGTCTATTCTCGTTCAAAAACCAAGGAAATTGATTCAATGATCCCTTTTTAAAACCCACACAAAATCCATACGAATTTTGATCTTAACCAAGGGTTCCAACCCCAACCAAACTCACATCACATGTCCTACAACTGGATTCTACTCAATCACCCAACCAATAA
This sequence comes from Sequoia sempervirens, assembly GCA_007258455.2. NCBI lineage: Eukaryota > Viridiplantae > Streptophyta > Pinopsida > Cupressales > Cupressaceae > Sequoia > Sequoia sempervirens. The sequence continues at coordinate 8,134 of VDFB02141107.1, forward strand.
TAAAACCTCAAACCCTTCTAAGTCAAATAGGGCTACACTTAGAACCTCCCAAATATGTATTTGATTTGATTCCAACATTTATCTATCCTCCTATTTGCATATTTGATTCCTGCACATTACCAAATTTAGCATGATTAGATCATATATCTCTTCATATTATTAGCTAATCCAATTCACATAATTTTCACTCATGAACTATTTACTCATTAATAGATCAAATGAACCTAATGATTCAATTTTCATTATAATCAAAGGAAATACACACTTACTCCAATACAAGAATATAGTCAATGAAATAGTCACTCCATCTTTTTTTTTTTACCACTTTAGTAATTCATTTTAAACTCCTATAACATTAACGATGAACCATTTACCAAAATTTAATATGCCAAATAACCCAACACTTTCAAGTTATATCAAACAATTCACATGTGCATCTATCATAATTAAATCAAGGTTAATGACCATGAATCCTAAAAATAATTTTATCATTCATTTCATTATAATTATCATCTAACTACTTGTTTGATTGAAATAAAATGGGATATACGAAATGGGGTCTTACATTCATGGTAGCATAAGCAAGAATATTATCAAATAATCACACTATTTGTCATCCATAATACATCTTACCATCTATTTACTTGATCACATAAAACATATTAGGGCTTTACTAATCACATGCAAGGTGGGGGCCTTACATAAAGGAAGAAATTAGAATGAACGTATGAGTAATGATAATACCTAAATTTTTGAAAGTTTACAGACCCACACAATAATGAAAATCCAAACATGAATGAAATTTAGTGAAAGCCAACTACATAAGCATGCTAAAATAGAATGCACTCAAAAAGAAGAATAGATTTGACCCAAAACCAAGCAAGGGACTACTTTTTGTTCTATAAAAAGCATGTTTGGTAAACTCTTGTCAACTTCATTTGTCAAGATAATAAAATAATATCATTCTTTTCAACCAAAACCTTATCACTTAATTATTCTTAATCATAAGCAAGCGTTGAATGCCCTTTCAAGGCCCCCCTCTCCACCACTTTTATATATTATTCTCCATTTTTTGTATTCAAGAAGGTATAAGGTAGAGATTGCCACATAGCTTAGATGGGGTAAGCAAAAACATTAAGAATGGAACAAGATAGCCAATAATGAGAAAGAGAAAAGATATCTAATTGAAGAATAAATCCTATTTGAGGATGTTGGTGGAAGGTTTGTTGACTTACTCTTCTTTATTAATATATTTATCTATTGACTTGTGTATATTTTTAACTATTTAGTTTTGGGTTTGTCTTTTTTTAAGGTAGATTAGATGAATTTTTTATTGGGGTTTCGGTTTATATAAGCAAGGTCATTGTACACTCTTGTAACATACCTCATCATCATCGAAATGAGGTATTGGAAAAGGTGTTGCATGAAGCTGAGCTCAACCTCGAGTGGGCTAAAGAACATCGGGCGGACAATGAAGGTTATATCCAATTAATGACTGATAAAAATATGTTTGTCAAGGAACTGGATGTGGAAAAAGCTAAAGAATATTTCCATAAGAAGATGGAGGAGAGTACAATGGACGACATATCTTCGCTCTTCATGAATTTTGTTGCTAGGGCAATCAATCGATCGAAACAAATGGTGGAAGCTGCTTCAAAATGTACCAAGCATGGAGAAGAGATGGTTGTTAGATGCCTTCTTGATCCATGCTTTTGGTTGTTTGTTGATGACATACAGTTGTTCATAAATCAGTTCAGATGCCATTATAAAATATCGCTGGCGGATGGCGGTAAGTAGCAAAGTGAATGCGTGATCGCCGGTGCGTTGGTGCCAGATAAATCAAATGCCTTATTCAGCTATCGTCCTTGGAATTACCTTGTGATTACCATGACCTGAACTTCTTCCATTCCTTTGGGAAGGCCGGCGAATGAGGTAGGGGCAATTTCAATTAAAGACTCTTACTTAATGCTTATTACAAGAGGAGTTTCCAGATTCAAGAGGAGTTTATTACAATGAGCCCAAGACTATTGCAACATGATTCCAGAGCTTTAGGGGTGCTTGTTTATGAGGTTTCAAGTGCTCTTCCCTTGTTAAAAGTGTTTGGTGGTGTTTGGGAATGAAATGATGGATATTTACTATTTTTGAGTGAAATCCTTTTCTATCTAGCCTTGAAAATGACATAGCCCTGAATCTCCAAAAATTGAGCATAGCTCTCATACCATATAACATCATACACATAAGCTTTAAACTAGCAAAAGAAATTTGGTGATGAGGAGATAATTTATGCAAATTGAAATATACCTCCCTCTTAAGACACCTATTGATCAAGTTTCTCAACACTCATCTCTTCATGTCATAGGGCTATATGTTGATCTAAATTTTTTAGATGTACAATGGATGTCAGATAGCCCATGAATATCATTAATTTTTAAAAAATGACTGTCATGGGATGGTAACAGTCATTAAAATTTTATAAAATGATTGTCATGGGCTATAGATAGTCATTAAAAAGATTTTTGTTTCTAGATTTTTAATTTATTTATGTATTTTGTATTTTTTAAAAATTGACATCCCGTAGCAAAGAGAAATGACTTTGAGAAAATTCTAAGCTTTTGAACATATTTTATGTTTTCATAATTTGAAATCATCTAAAACTAATTGCAACTCCAACAAGGTGGTTGGTTTAAGAGGAGGTCTTGGAATTGACACTTGGATCAGAGCTTGGCATGAGGTATTTGTATCAAACGTATGTTTGGTTTATTGATTTATGTGCATTAAATGATTTTCTTCAAAGTGTAAGTGTGTTATGTGGTAAGTAAGTATATGGTAGCAGTGTATATCCTCACCATTATCTCATGAATGGACAATCGGACTATGGATATACTTTAGAAGGTGGACTTCACTAAGTATTATTTATGATGGATTGTGAGATGAGGTAATGTTTAAAAAAAGCTCTGAAGTTGGGACATATATGAATGTAATAGCTCTCCATTTAATGATTCATTAAAGGGGTAGTGATTTTGGCATTCAATTGTTTCTCTTGTTGAACATGGATGATGATGGACATGCTTTTTTGTTGGGCTGAGAGCTTTTGCAAACATATTCATCATGTCTCAAAATACCTTTTCTTGGAACTTTTGCTAATTTGTCTCTATATTGTGACCTTGTTAGCGAGGTTGTGGATTGACACAAGGGGTCTTGTTTCTTTATAGTCATTTTAAATATTTTTCTTGGTATGTAAGGTTAGGTGGTTAAACCATGATATCTTCAAGGGGCATAAATCCTACTTTGTGTGTCAGGTATGTATCCCCTTGTTATAATATGAAATATTTTTTTTCAAAGTATTGGTAGTAAATCCATCATAAAGAATTAAAAGAGTTAAAGGTGGATCTTATGTTGGGGGATCTTATGGTCATATTCCCTTTCGTATATATCAAATAACTATGCTTAAAATGATTCGAGAGAAATCCTTGTGAAAACATGACCTGCTTCCTATAGGGATTAACGTTCTCAAATTGGCATTTCGTGAGTAAAATTGTCTAATGTATCAAGCACTAGACTTGTTTGAAATTTTGAATATCTAAACATTTGTTTTTAAATTAATAAATTCTTCCTATAATAAAATATTTGAAGTGCAAAAGCATTACTTTTATTGCATATGCATAAATAAACTTTGGAATGTATAGATGTTTATATGCAGAAATATACATCACTTACTACCAGGTAAATATGAATGTCTTCTTTAACAATCATGGTAATGTAAATGGTCTCCATCATGCTCATTCCTTTTTATTTTATGGACCTTGTAAAATTTAGAATGGATTGTTCCATATAGAAATTTTTTATAATATGCATACTTTATTTATCAAGTTGGAGAAACTTTGGTGGATTTAATTGTAGATGAAAATCATGAGACTTTAGTAAGTTGGGGACAAATACAGGGGTCCTCCACAAAGTCCTAGGAATTTGGTTTGCAATCTAGAGAGTCTCCGAATAGCATAGAAAATAGGGAAAAGGTATTGTCTACTCCTGCAGTTTGTCATATGGCAAAGGAATATGGCATCAATATAGAGGATATTCCTGGTATATTGAGTGTACAACATCATTTACTTAATAGCCTAACAATTGAAATTAAGGGCTTGACAATGGTACTAATTCACGAAAAATCTAATATTTTAACGTATAAATCTAAATGTAATATATGGATTCCATCCTCTTAAAGTTAGTGTAAGCAAATACATAATTAATTTGAAGCTATCACTTCTCTATTGAAACTTTTGTTGCACACACAACATCATTACTAAATGATCTGCCAATTTACCTCATGTACTCCGTACCAAAAAATATAACAAACATTTTTCTAAATAACCTTCCAAAAAATATATTTTACCAATTGTATAATAATTTGTCACATGATGTAAAATCATGATTTTTTAAATTTTATTTATATTCTATATATACTTTTGAATTAAAAAATATTTTATCATTATCATTTTTTTAAAACAATATTTTTAGTGTATCTTTATTATTTTGTATACTAAATAAAATCTTTTCATGGTTTCTTTAAATTAGATAATTAAGTTTAATATATATTGTATAGAGATTTTTGATTAGTTTAATATATATTGTATAGATATTTTTGATTATTTTTAATAAAATATTTTATTTATTATTAGTTTTTAAATTGTTAATTATTATTTAACTATATATCATAAATAAATTCTTTGAAACATATATTTCTCATCATAAATATATTTTACAAATTGTATAATAATTTTTCACATGATGTAAATTCATGATTTTTTTAATTTTATTTATATTCTATATATACTTTTGAAATAAAATATATTTTATCATTTTTTTAAAACAATATTTTTAGTGTATCTTTATTATTTTGTATACTAAATAAAATATTTTAATGGTTTCTTTAAAATAGATAATTAAGTTTAATATATATTGTATAGATATTTTTGATTATTTTTAATAAATTATTTTATTTATTATTAATTTTAAAATTGTTAATAAAAAATATTAATTATTATTTAACTATATATCATAAATAAATTATTCTGAAACATATATTTCTCATCATAAATTAATTAATTATTACAAAAAAAATTTATGTGTCAGTCAGTGTCCCACAGCCCAGCAACCCATACCTTAGATACCTGGGGCGAAATTATTACAAAATATTATTTTTATACAAAATATATAATATAATATAAATTTTTAATTATCATATATAATATAATAAAATATATTTTATATTTACCCTATATTTCTTATATACATTAAATTATATTATATGTCATAAATAAATTCTTGTAGAAACGTATATTTTTAATCCTAAATTAATTATCAATAATAAATATAATATTATTATATTTATATTATATTATAAAATCATATAATATTATATTCTTATAGTCGCATATCTAAATATAATTCTCAGATAAAAAAATTCAAATAATATAAAATATAATATAATTCGATCAAATATAATATTTGTGCTTAATAAATATAAATCCAGCAAATAAAAAAAATGGAAGATACAATTGCAAATAAATAATATATGTAATGTAGGCCCAAAGATATATTTGTGGAGGCCCTATGATATAAATAAAATCAAATAATCATTAAATAGTTCTAAAGTAAAAAGTAAAATAACTTAAGAGTGACAAAATAACCTAATTATAATATTAATTGAATTTTATTTATTTTTTAAAGAGAATGCCTGTTAATCTACTAAAAATATATGTAATCACCATGTTTTAAAATAGGAAAAATTAACATTAATTATTTTTGAATAATAAGTTTGTAACTATCTTGACCTAATTATATGTTTTGTGTTTATATGGATCATTAAATATACTAAAATATATCTATTCAAAAATATGTTTAATAAATTTATAAATTTTATTTCATTGATCTAATTAATCAAAGTGTTAAAAGTTCATAATGTTTTATTTTTAACATTGAACTCAAATGTAAAAGTGCTTCTGATTTAACTATGTGTGTTTTTACAACAAGTTTTAATCACTAATATAATGATTAGTATATCAGGTTATAAATAGAAACATATTAGTTTAATTAAAATATATCATTAAATTATAAAGGGTTGTGCACCATTTTTTTTCAATTCAATTTAAACCTACACTTTCTTTTTTCATTTCTCTATATATTATTAGTCTATTTTTTCGATCTAATTTCTTTCATGATTAAATGTTATTTACTGCCCCTTTTAACTCCTATGCTCTCCTACCCTTGATTTTTTTATTCACGGTGCAATGTGTAAGACTTTAAATTGTTTAGGGTTACAATTAGGGTTGGGGTTAGGGTTAGGATTAGGATTAAAGTTAGGGTTAGAAATAGAATTAGGATTACAATTGGGGTTATCATTACAATTAGGGTTAGTGTTAGGGTTGGAGTTAAAATCAAGATTAGCATTATGGTTAGGGTTAGACGTAAAATTAGAATTAGGGTTGGATTTAATGTTAGTATTAAGATTACTGCTAATATAAGGATGAGGATTAGTGTTAGGGTTACAGTTAGGTTATAGTTAGGGTTATGTTAGATCTAGGGTTCATTTAAGGTTAAGGTTATAGCTAGGGTTATGATAGATCTAGGATTCATTTAGAGTTAATATTATGATTAAAATCTAACCCTAACTTCATTAAAAATTTATCTTAATCCTAACCATGTAATTGAATCTAAAAGAAAAAATATATATGTTAGATTGTTAAAATAAAATAAAAAATTATATTTAAACATCTAAAATAAACATTATAAATTGATATAATAATATTATAAATTATATAATTATATAATATATTATATTATATATTTTAATATAATTTTTATATATTATATATTATTAGAATATTATGTTTATTCTAATAAATATATTATGGAATTTGTAATATTATATATTAAAAATATAATGTTATAAATATATATAATATTTTTTTATATAAATATAATTATATTAATATATAATTTTTATTTTAGATGTTTAAATATATTTATTACAAATCTAACATATAATTTTTATTTTAAGTGTAATATATATTTTTCTTTTAAGTGTAATATATATTTTTCTTTTAAGTATAATAATATTATAAATTATATAATTATATAATTATATAATATATTATATATAAATATAATTATATAATATATTATATATAAATATAATTATATTAATATATAATTTTTATTTTAGATGTTTAAATATATTTATTACAAATCTAACATATAATTTTTATTTTAAGTATAACATATTTTTTCTTTAAGTATATATTTTAATATATTATTTATTATATTATATTATAATATCATAATATTATATATAATATATTGTAATAAATCTGATATATAAATATATTAGAGAAAGAAAAAATAATCTAAATTTATAAATATATTTTAAATATATAATTTTACAATATATATTAATATAATAATATTTATATAAAAAAATATTATATATGTTTCTTACATTATATTATACTTACAAGAAAAAAAACCAAATCTAAAATAAAAATAAAATTATACAAACTTTTAAAGTAAATATAAAATCATTAAAAGGAGCCAAAGCTACAGGGCGTAAAACAAAAATTGAAAGAAAAACCTGCAGTGCACGGTTAGTTAAAGCACAGCTGTCCATGCTGTTTGGAATGGACCTTTGTCGTCAGGTTAGAACGGCACTGTCTATGCGAGTATGCGGATGGGCAGGAATGCACCGGGGCATGGATGCCATGCCATGTTTTCATCCATGCATGTCATGCAAAAAATATCAAATCAACCGTAGCATGCGGGGCTTCGGAAATTGCATTGTTACTGTCTATCGTACCTTGGCAATAACTGAATTTATTCACTCTTCCGGCATTTAAAAGGTGTTAAAACCATTTTTTTTAATGCCTTGACAAGATTGTTTTGATTTTTCAATATGAGTGTAGTCAAATGATTTTTATATTTATTTTATGTATTTATTTTATTTTATTTTTTAATATAAAATGTTAAATGATTTCTATATTTATTTTAAATTATTTATCTTATATATTTTTTTAATTCGATTTTTTAATATAAAATTCTAAAAGTAAAATTTTAAAATAAATTTAACATACTTATTTTAAATTAATAAAGTGTAAACTTTGTTTTTTTTTTTAATTTCTTTTTAAAATTTGGTTTATTATTTTCAACATCAATTTTATAGTTAAATTTAAATTAAAAATTACTAGTTTTGAATTTTAAATTTTAAAAATTTGAAACATTTTTTTCCATTAAAATTATATAGTAAATTAGTTAGTTTTTAATAAATTTTATTAAAACTAAATTAAAAATTAAATTTAAGTTAATCTAATGATTAATAAATAAATTTAAATTAACATTTTACTATATAATTAGATTATATATAGTAAAGTGTATTTTTTTTTAAATTCATTAAAGATTGTTTTGATTTTTTGATAGGTATAAAATTATATGTTACATTATATTTTTATTTGCTAATTTCTAATATAAAATAATAATAATAATAATAATATTTTAGAAATTAAATTTACATTATATAAAATATTAAAAAATATATAATATATAATAAATACATATAGAATTTTAATGGAAAAAATGTTATCAAATTTTAAAACTAAAAATTTAAAATCTAATATTTTTTCAATTTAATTTTAAATATTTAAAGTTAACTAGAAAGTTGATGTTGAAAATAATAAACTAAATTTTAAGGAATTTAAAAAAAAAAATAGTTAACACTTTATTATATATAATCTAATTATATAGTAAAATGTTAATTTGAATTTATTTATTAATCATTAAATTAACTTAAATTTAATTTTTAATTTAGTTTTAATAAAATTTATTAAAAATTTACTAACTTATTGAAAAAAATGTTTCAAACTTTAAAAAATAAAAATTTAAAATCTAATATTTTTTCAATTTAAATTGTTTTTGATAAGTATAAAATTATATGTTACATTATATTTTTATTTGATAATTTATAATTTCTAATTTCTAATTTCTAATTTCTAATTTCTAATTTCTAATTTCTAATTTCTAATAATAATAATAATATAGAAATTAAATTTACATATATTAAATATTAAAAAAATTATAATATATAATAAATACATATAGGATTATAATGGAAAAATGTTACTGGGCCCTTAAAACTAAAAATTTAAAATCTAATATTTTTTCAATTTATTTTTAAATATTTAAAGTTAAATATAAAGTTGATGTTGAAAATAATAAAACTAAATTTTAATGAATTTAAAAAAAAAAAAGTTTACACTTTACTATATATAATCTAATTATAGTAAAATATTATTATTATATTTTACAATAAAAATTATTAGATACAAATATAAAATTGTTATAATTAAAATATATATATATTATTATATAATATAATATAAATTAATATATAAATATTATGTATTTAATGCAATACACAATTACTATATAATACATGGATAATATATATGGTAATTGTATATTGCATTATATTTGTATATTAATTTACTTTGTAGTATATAAAAATATATTATGTATTTTATTTAAAATTAGTTGTTAGGTAATAATTACTATATGTATTATCTATGGATGATGCATGGATGTTCAAGTGTATCTAATTAAGTTTTAGGTAAATGTTAAAACTAAGATATCTATTTTTAGAAAAAAATATGTAAAAGAGGTTTGATATTTTTCATTGTCTAACCTTCTATGTACTCTAATGCAATAAAATAACTAAGATATCATATTTATCTAGAAATAGGTTATAAAGGCATGTGTATAATTTTAAATATCTATTATATTTATTTTGCATGAAGCATAGATAGTACATTTATTCTATTATACATATATCCTTATAATCTAAAACATTATGCATATACCTACATAAATATATCTTTCATTTCTAGTATTTTCTTATATCACCTTTTAAATAAATAAAAATAGTTATTTAAATCCATAATCTAGTATAATTCTACTTCATAATTATTGCATAATACATTTCTAAAATTATAAAATTAAACATAATAATTTTAGTCAGTATAATGTGAGAATTAGTTGAAGTACTCTAATATTGAATAACTTCTTGTTGAAATAATACTCTAATAATGTGAGATAAAATAATAAACTAAATTTTCATGAATTTACAAAAAATTACACTTTACTATATATAATCTAATTATATAGTAAAATGTTAATTTAAATTTATTTATTAATCATTAAATTAACTTAAATTTAATTTTTAATTTAGTTTTAATAAAATTAAAAACTAATTAATTTACTTATATAATATAATTTTTAATGGGGAAAATAGCCAAATTTTTAAATTTAAAATTTAAAATTCAAGAATTTTTAATCTAAATTTGAATATTTAAATTTAACTATAAAATTGATGTTAGAAAATAATAAAACCAAATTTTAATAAATTTTTAAGAAAAACAAAGTTTACACTTTATTAATTTAAAATAAGTATGTTAAATTTATTTGAAAATTTTATATTAAAAAATTGAATTAAAAAAATATATAAAATAAATAATTTAAAATAAATATAGAAATCATTTAACATTTTATATTAAAAAATAAAATAAAATAAATAATTTAAAATAAATATAAAAATCATTTGACTACACTCATATTGAAAAATCAAAACAATCTTTTCAATGCATTAAAAAAAATGGTTTTAACACCTTTTAAATGACGGAAGAGTGAATAAATTCAATTATTGCCAAGGTACGATAGACAATAACAATGCAATTTCCAAAGCCCCACATGCTACGGTTGATTTGATATTTGTTGCACGGCACGGATGGATGAAGACATGGCATGGCATCCATGCCCCGGTGCATTCCTGGGGCTGGATAGACAAGGCTCAAAATTAGCAATGCTGCATTCACCCCACTACCCACAAGCATTACAAGCATCATGGGCTTGGCTCCTATATGCCTTTCATTTTTTAATTCGTTTATAAATATGAGTGTGATTTGATTTATTTTTATTTAGTTTTATATTTATATATATATATATATTATATATTTTATTTAATATATATTTATTATATATTATTTTATATATATATATATATTTGTTTATTTATTTATTGAGTTTTAAATTCGATCTTTTTTATATTATTTGAATATGATTTAATTTGAATTTGATTTATAAAATATTTTTTGTAATTTAAGTTTTATTTAATTTGAATCTGGATGATAATATAATTTTATATAATTAATTAATATATGTAATAATTTTCTTCATGATATTTAATAAATTTTATAATATTTATTTTGATAAAATGATTTTTATAAAAATGTATTTTTTTTAATATATCTTTAATAATTTAAAATATATGTGTGTGTGGAATTAAGATAATTTTCATGATAGATTTTATAAGTATAAATTTTTTATATTTGTTTTAATTGTATATATATAAATGGACCTTATATGTTGAGAGAGTGGATAATTACATATTGTTTTTATATATTACAATGTGATAATGTAATCGAGAGAATTAGAAATAAACGAAGTGTTTTTGATTTGAGTTGAATATTCTCAAGTTGTTGATTTATTTACTGGATGAATCTTGTTGTTCATTGTAGACAGTTTTGTGGTGTTGTTTATATATCGGGTACTCTCGAGTTATCCATCTTATTTAATTTGATTTTCTTAAAATTTGGGTTTAGGTCATGTAGAAAACCCTAAAGTTAACTTATTTAGTTATAGGATTCTAAGTTGTGTTTAGGACTTCCAGAGGTGGGAATACTGTGGCTTATATTTGAGCTTGTAATTTGATGGTTGTGCTTAGGTTTTGGTTTTGAGTGGTGATATTAACGTACACGTGGATTGTACTGTTTGTGAACATTATATGTATGATTTTGGGCGAGAGGGTTATGCCTCGCGGTTGATCCATGGTTGGTTCAGTTTTCCTTGTTGATACAATCCTGTTCAGTTGGATATTCTTGTGCTAGAGTGTCTAGAGAGAGTGGCTCTAGTGGGGGGCGGCGCACAAAGGGGCTGTCAGGGTAACCCACATAGAGTTAGATTAATCAGTGATAACTTAAGTAATAAACCATGGGTGGGGATTAAACATTAATAAGATAATTGTGAAGCCTCGCCCGCCTGTTAGTGCTATCACAGACTAAAGGGGACTGAGAA